>VYZW01032391.1:60777-77197 GCA_013401315.1 Balaeniceps rex | reverse complement strand
TATCTAGCAGAAGTAAATCCGTGTCGATGTACAGAGCATGGGTTTTTTGGTACTCATGACTGGAGGGCCTGCAGCTACACATTAGGTTGCATAGCCAAATATTAGATCTTAACTAAAAGCCTGCACTTGTGAACTTTAGTTTTCCTTCTGTAACTGCAGCATTAGGAATTAACACAGAAGCTTGGAATCTACTTGCCTTTTTTTTGTGCAGAAATATGTTGACTTGTCCTGTTCATATGGCTAAGGGAAGGCTAAGAGGACACTGCCTTGGAGGGGAGCTCTGTTTCAGAAAACTCAACAATTAATTATATTTCAGGTATTGTCAGGCCTTCTCCACCTTGGGAACGTTCAATTCTCTAATCCAGCGGATGAATCTCAGCCTTGTGAACTAGAAGACAAAACCAAAGGTGAGGCAACGAGCATGCCATGCTCCAGAGAGCCTTGTTATCTTAGTGCAGATGCCTAATGGAAAGGATTACTACGCTCTTCTGCTTGATAGGAGACTATCAAGGTCACGGGCAAACCAAAATTTAAGCGTGTTTTTNATTAAGTCAATGGCTTGGTTCTCCAGCTTGTACTCTGGGATTTACCAAAAGAGCATCTGGCTTCCTTGATCTCCTTTGATAATTCCAGCTAAACTGGACGTGGTGTAGAGTGTTCTGCTTGCCTGTGTTTGTGTGCACGGCTTTCTTTTAAATAGCACTCGTTTGGCTTTTCAGAGGACTGCTTCGAGGTGACCAGAGATGCAATGTTTCACTTGGGCATTGACCGCTCCACGCAGAACAATATTTTCAAGGTCAGGTACAAAGCATGGTCACCACGAGGCTGCTAATGATGTTTGGAAATGTCTTTNGCCATGCTCCAGAGAGCCTTGTTATCTTAGTGCAGATGCCTAATGGAAAGGATTACTACGCTCTTCTGCTTGATAGGAGACTATCAAGGTCACGGGCAAACCAAAATTTAAGCGTGTTTTTCTTCGGTACTTCATGGTTTCAAAGTACTGAACAAACAAAAACCTAATGCTCCCCTGCTCTGAGAGATAATATCCTTCCGTTACAGGTCAAGGCAACTGCAACATTAGACAGTCATTTCAGAAGGGTTATTGGCAGAACTGTTGCTCTTGATTGTAATCTTACACTGACATCACAAGACTTCCAGAAATCTGACCCAGAGTGGAGAGCAGGGCTTTTAAAATGAAAGCTTTGAAGTTTTCGTGGTAAAGACTAAAACTTAGTGACAGCAAATCTGTTAAATTGCAGCACAGAACATAGGTTGTTCTGCGTGTCTTTAGGAGGCTTGCGGATCTAGTTTTGCTTCAGAACTAAAACACTGTCCTGAATAGTGAAGTTTCCTATTATTATTTCATGTGCTCTGAATTCACACTACTTAATATTCAAATAGTTTTGCATACAGCTTAGGTTAGCAAGATCTTAAATGCTTCGTTAGCAAATACTCATTCTTCTGCATTTCCTTACTACCCCCAAAATCCCCGTTTTTTTCTGGTCATGACTGTTTAATTTGTCTATCTGGATTTAGAGGTCTCTGCTCAAAAAAGCTGAAAAAGTAACAAAGATGTACCGAGAGAGTACTCTCTAAAATGCCTACTTCAGTGTGGCAAACTTTAGACTTTTTTGCTATTGTTGTTTCATTTTAAATAGCGTACGTAAAATTCTAGGGGTATTGTACATCCAAATTAAGAGTCTGGTCTTGCAAAACTTTCTCCCAGGTTTGGGTAAAAAGATCCAAAATCCACATTTAAGTTGGTGAGTTCATGGAAGTGTCATTTTTCTATACTATCTCTAGACCTTCCATAACTTTAAAGGGGCTGCATTCATTTGTCACTCCAGATAACCTGGCAATGTTTTTTTTCCTGAACAAGATTTTGTGAAGACCGCTGGAGATTTGCTGAAGATACCTGTCGAGGAACTACTGGAATCATTAAGAATTCGAACAATAACTGCTGGNTATCTAGCAGAAGTAAATCCGTGTCGATGTACAGAGCATGGGTTTTTTGGTACTCATGACTGGAGGGCCTGCAGCTACACATTAGGTTGCATAGCCAAATATTAGATCTTAACTAAAAGCCTGCACTTGTGAACTTTAGTTTTCCTTCTGTAACTGCAGCATTAGGAATTAACACAGAAGCTTGGAATCTACTTGCCTTTTTTTTGTGCAGAAATATGTTGACTTGTCCTGTTCATATGGCTAAGGGAAGGCTAAGAGGACACTGCCTTGGAGGNATGTACCGAGAGAGTACTCTCTAAAATGCCTACTTCAGTGTGGCAAACTTTAGACTTTTTTGCTATTGTTGTTTCATTTTAAATAGCGTACGTAAAATTCTAGGGGTATTGTACATCCAAATTAAGAGTCTGGTCTTGCAAAACTTTCTCCCAGGTTTGGGTAAAAAGATCCAAAATCCACATTTAAGTTGGTGAGTTCATGGAATTGTCATTTTTCTATACTATCTCTAGACCTTCCATAACTTTAAAGGGGCTGCATTCATTTGTCACTCCAGATAACCTGGCAATGTTTTTTTTCCTGAACAAGATTTTGTGAAGACCGCTGGAGATTTGCTGAAGATACCTGTCGAGGAACTACTGGAATCATTAAGAATTCGAACAATAACTGCTGGAAAACAACAACAAGTCTTCAAGAAGCCGTGCTCCAGAGCCGAATGTGAGACTAGGAGGGACTGCCTCGCCAAAGTGATTTACGCTAAGTAAGGACATGTAGGCCAGGCTGCTGTGCTAATCCATGTGACTTTTGTGAGGGAACAGGGAGGCCAGAGAGATTTACTTTCCCTGGCTTTCTGCTTGGACTCAGTAACGGTGTAACCCTCCCCTCCCCGCTCAACATGCCCTTGATTCAGTTGTAGATACTGACATAGCTGCAGTATCTAATAGAGACATCTTCAGAGAACTGCTGTTTCATGTCAGCAAGCAGCATGTCTTAATTTTTGTTTCTCCTGTGTGATACTGGTACAAACAGCACAGCGAAAGAACGCTACTCTGTTGTAAGCAAGCACTTTCCAACTAATCCAGTTGTCATTGTCTGCAGATTGTTTGAATGGCTCGTTTTGGTCATAAATGAAAGCATCTATGCAGATCCATCAGTGTGGACCAGCTTCATAGGTATGGTTATTCAACCCTGGTTTAACTGAGTAACCGTAAGTCCTTCAAGCTACTCCCAGACCCAAGTGCACTGTCTTCCCATATTCCTTCTAGGGTTGTTGGATGTTTACGGTTTTGAAGCCTTCCCTGAAAACAACTTGGAACAGCTTTGTATTAACTATGCCAATGAGAAACTGCAGCAGCACTTTGTAGCACACTATCTGAAGGCACAACAGGTAATACCCCACTAAGATAAAATGTTAAATATCTAATTTTAAAACAGCATCTTTTGTCTCTTTAATTGTATTTCTGTGCCTCTGGTCAGATCGCAACCTTCAGTCGAGTAAGTAATGCCACAGAAATCAGTAGGATGTGAGTAACAATTGCTTTTTTAAAGAGGGGAGTGTGGGGCAGTTGGTGGAATGAGACAGCTTTCTCTCCTAGGATACTGGAAATCTGTTCCCTATTAATACAGCTCCATTGGCTTTGTGGCCTGTTAAACTGTTTGCATTCCTTCAGAGCTGAACACTTAAAACTAAATTCTTGAGGTAAGCATAGCCTAAATTGAGAAGCTGCTGCTTATAACCATGTTAATTCTCTTCATCAAGCATAAAGTACCTAAATGGGTGGGGAGTTTCTAGACCTGAACTTAGTGCGAAGGCAGAGACCCCGACAGAACCTTGTAACCCGAACATCAATAGCACGTGGTACCTGGTGGAGGCCTTCTGCCACAGAACAGCTTCATAAACCCAGTTGTCATGCTGGTACCTTTAAAGACAAAAACACACTGCGCATCAGCTTTTATTTTTGAATGAGGAGGTACAGGAGTTGTGTTGTTTCACAGTAGAGAAGGTATTTGCACCATGCTAAATACATTGCAGTCACTGCCTAACTGATGACACAATGCTAATTCCTGTTCTCATCTGAGTGCTCTGAAAGCTACAGAGTCCCTGCAGGCCTGGGATGCTACTCTAATAGGTGTACCTCAGTTCTTGCTGAATTCCTGCACGTGACACATACATTACCACAATGCTCTTTGCCATTAACTGGAATCTGGGAAATCGTTTTCTTTATGGCACCAACATGATGGTACCTTCTGCCTCACGGCATAGTTTTATCAATTTATTCAGGAGATAAGTATCTCTTGGACCATAATTTGTGCTTTCGTATGCCCAGCGCTTTTTTTTCCTGCCTGTCTTCATCAGTAGGCCAGGGGTTAATGGTCAGTGAAGATGGAAACCAAGTTCAAGCACACAATTACTTTCCTTGAAACTGATTCATGACCTCTGTTTATAGTACCCCTCCCAATTACTGCCTGCCCTCTTACTTCTCTTGATCTGGCTGTGTCCCAAACCACTTAAGCGCCATTAGTGGCTGTGCTGAGCAAGCTTTTGGCAGGAGACTTTTAAAATAACTGGCCAGAGCTTGCGCTTGTTAAACACTCCTGACAGTTTGTTCTGTAATTCAGCATAAATATTGTAGAAATTATTTCAACCAGCATCTTTCTCCACTTCCTTTTGGATCAGGCTTTGTTTTAAATGGAGCCCAGTTAGTAAAGTCTGGCACACGATGGTTGGTTTAGGGCTATGTCCTAACCTAAGGAAGGAGTTCTGTGCGTTCCTTGCCCTTCAGGGCAAAACTCAGTACAGCCAGGAGAGGCTTACTGTGACTGCAGCCTCTATTTACTCTGTAAAGCAGCCTTGCAGCTTTCCCTGATAAATCTGTGAGGTTCCCAAATACTTAAACAAATTGTTCCAGCAGGATCTGCTGCTATGTACTCAAAAGCTACCTGGGGTAGAATATCCTCGGGGTGTTTTTTGGTTTTTGTTTGTTTGTTTGTTTTTTTGTTTTTTTGGTTTTTTTCCCCTCAGGATTGCCACTGAACATGAGCTGAGCTTTGGATGAGCAGGCTGAGTCTGGGATTAACTTGTTGAACAGTAACTGCATCAAACTGCAAAAAGGCATACAGTTATTTGAGCTCTGGTGCCCTCTGCTGCAGAATAACCGGTTTCTCTCTTACTTCAGGAAGAATATGCAGCTGAAGGCCTACAGTGGTCTTTCGTAAACTACCAGGATAACCAGAACTGCCTTGATCTGATAGAGGGCAATCCTCTCAGCATTTTTTCTTTGCTGAATGAGGTAAGTGTGGATCTAAACCCCTAATGCTTTTGGCCTCGTTGCCTGCCTTCCGTCCCACGCCACCAAAGAAAACATGAACACTAAATTAGTAGGAAACTTGTCAGCTATACAATTTCTGCAGAGCTTATTTTTCAGAACAATCATGACACTGCTTCTTCCTATTCTGAGTTGTCTTTATTCCTCTAATTCTGGATGGTCTGATTCAAATATGAAGCCTCAATTAAATTTTTTTGTTCCCTCCCCCAGTATTTCAGGGCTTGCATACTCACAGCAACTCTTAAAAGTAGAATGGCTTTGATTTTAATTTAAAGTGTCTTAGTTTTTAAAGACAGTTCTTTATGACAAATAAGAGATGCTGCAATTTTGTCTTGTTTGCTATGCAGGAGTGCCGCCTGAATAGATCCTCTAACACTGACCTGTTTCAAACTCGGATTGAGAAAGCCCTGTCTAATAATCAATGTTTAAGTCGAAACAAGTTTAGTAAGAAGCCTAACTTCATTATTGCACATTACGCTGGCAAAGTCTGCTATCAGCTGGCAGCAATGGTGGAGAAAAATAAGGTAGGTGTTTTCAGAAAGAGCTGTTTAAAAAAAACAGAACAAAACAAAAAATCTTACAGACCAAAAGCAATTTAAATCAAAACACCACTAACAAGTGTATTTAGTGATGCTTACTGGATACACATACCTTGCTCCAAATAAATCCTTTGGGCCATGTAAAACTGGGTATTGTTCTTGGTCTGATTTTCAGTGAATCATCCCTGGCACAAGCAAATGCTTTGTTAGCAGACCTTTCAGCTGAGGATTAACTGGACCATGTATCACCAAATCAGGGTTTCTTCCATTCCTGAGACAAATGCAGAAGTGTTAATGGCATCAGGGCATTTCTATAACCATAAATATAGTGCTTCATTTCCCCCAAAAATTCAGATAAGTTTATGAGAAACAAGAGCATGGACTCGACTACTGAAAGTTCTGAAAGGACCAGGAAACTCAAGTTTTGGCCTGGTTGTGCCATCAGGGAATGAGTGAAAAAGTCTGCAGATACGAGGGTCCCTTGTCAGCTCTGACATCACCAGCAATTATGGCAAGTGGTATCAGGTGATGCAATAAAAACCATCTCTTAATTAAAAGGAAGACTTTCTAATAGACTTTCTAATATCTGCTGCAGACTGTCCTACGGGGATTAAACTAGTCCTGAGACTTCTAGCTCACTTAAGTTGTATAATGAGAACAATGTTAGGAGCAGTCGTACATTTGACTAGATTTGCTAAATGTTCAGCCAAGCATTTTCTGTTCCTGAATCTGACTATGAACGAATGTATATAGTCAGATTTGAAACTACAGCTGTGGTTAAATCAAAGTTGGCATCAGCAATACTATTCCATCTGTATGCGCAGCATTTTTAGTCATTTTCAAAGGTGGCAGGTTTCTGCCTAAGTCCAAATACTAACGAGTCGTGTTTGTGTTTGCAGGACCCCATTCCACCAGAGCTGGTCCACGTTTTGCAGAATTCTAAGGATCCTTTGCTTCAAAAATTATTTCCTGTGACAGAAAGGAACCAAAATAACATCAAAACCCAGAACAGAGCAGCTGTTGTTACAGTGGTGTCAAAGTTCAAGGTACATCCTATTCGAGTTTCTGCTTTCTACTGCTGTCTTCGTAACTAGATGAGAAAACAGTATAGTTGGACCAAGATCAGTAAATGTTATTAAAATGAAACAGCTGTAAAACAGAAATAGCTTCAGACTCCTGAGATTCTCTGGGTTTTAACTCACTCCGATTTTACCTTTTCCTTTAACAGCTGGGCATCTGCCTTTGTGAGGCTTCTTCCTACCCGTTCCTCTTGAGAAGGGTTAGCTTCTGCTGATGGCCCTGCTATAATTTTGGAAACTTTGTGAATTTACCATCAACAATTTTACAAAAGCATCCGTAGAGTGGATTTTTTACTCAAGCTGTCCTTATAGAAGAGCTCTGCTAATACTGAATCTGTAAAGCCATCCTTGCAAAAAATGGCTTCATTGTTTTTGTAGAAGACCACTGATTAGCTACACTACCTGTGGAGGAGGAGTCCCTAATTAAACCTGTATTTGTTTTCTACAGGGTTCACTTGAACATCTCATGCAGATTTTGAATAGTACCACACCGCATTACATCCGATGCATCAAGCCTAATGCTGACTGCAAGGCAATGACTTTTAAAAGAGAAGAGGTAACTTTTCAAAAGGCTTTTCTCACTGAGTCAATGAGAAGCTTCCTGGAGACATTGCACAGGGCTTTGCATTGGGTCTGTTAAAGGGTAAACGTCCTTTCAGAATCACTGATGATGCTTGTCTAAAATGGAGCTAGTAAGCACAGCAGCTCTTCCAGATACAAATTGCTTGTTGCTGTACGAGATGTTCTCTTACCAGAGCGCTCCTGGGTTATTTGGGGTGCTACCATCCCAGCCCTCAAAACAGATAAAGGTGCTGTGACCGCTCAGCAGTCCTGGTCACACAGATATCTTCATGGTGAATGCCCACGACGAAGCTTTGCTTGCTCCTGGAATCTAGCCTAGGACAAGTTAGATGAGATCAGCCGACAAGCACGTCGGCTGGGAGCAGAGCAGCAGATGCTAAAGCTATAACAAGAGAACCTCATCTTATGTAAAAACAAGCAGCTGGAGTAGTGCTGCGTTGATTTTAAACACTCGGAGAATTTGCTGATTGCATGCAAGTAGTATTGAAGTACCAACACTGGCTTTTCATATTCTGCTGCATTTGGTCAGTGCAGGGGGTGTGGATACAAGAGAGGGCACACGAGGACTGTCCCTCTGTGTTAGCACTGCCTTGACCCTACTCTGGGTGTTCCTCAAAGCAGTAGCTTGGTGGCTGCATAATCCCCTTCTCTGCCCTCTCCATTCGTTCCCCAGCTGCCAGTGCGGTGGTGCACACCAGGCAAGCTCTGGCGCGGCGGCTGAGCTGAGCTGCACGTGCCTTGGGTCAAGCACACCCTGTGCAGACCTTAGCAGCCGCTTCCACAGAGACAGGAGTTACCTAAACCATGTCAATTTATGCCTCAGGTTCTCAGCCAGCTTCAGGCATGTGGAATAGTGGAAGCCATCACCATCAGTGCAGCAGGCTTCCCTATTAGGTAAGTCCGAACTTCTTGAGCAATGTCTTCCATAATCCGTTTCTGTAGCAATTAGTGGCATATTAGTTATTCAGAAGAGCTTGTAAGCAGGAAATCCAAATATTTTGCAGTCTGTTTCAGACCACAAAACTACTGATTCTTTCAAAGCTATCTGAAGAGTTCTGGTCACTTGCTTGCTTTTAAGCTTATTTGAGCACCTCTCTTTCATGTTTTGGAGACAAAAATACCTGTCACAAATCTGGAGCGTTGCTCTGTGTTCTGGGTAATGAAATTCTGCTCGTTCAGCAAGTCCAAAAGTGCAGTAACAGCACAACAAGCAGTGCTAGCACAACTTGCATTCAAGACAATGGGATTCTTAAAAATATACCAAATAGTAACAAAGTCCAGATGAGTCTGTAACACACCCCTGGTCTGAGAGCTCACTGTACCTTTCCAGTCCAAGAAGATGGGGACGAGATGTTTTGATGTGGACTATTGTGTACTAAAATTTTCTAATTGCATGTGGCTTCACAGTAACATTTTCAGCAATTAAATTATAAATGGCATTCATCTAAGTGTAGTCATCTCAAAGTTGAGCATCTCATCGCAGCCAGTCACCTTGCTGGGCTTTCTTGACCACCTTTAGAGGCTGGAGGGAACAAGGCCTGAGCTAGTCACGTTTTTGACAGCTCAGTATTGATGGGGTGAAGCTCACCATTATCACAAACGAGCACAATTCCTGCCCAGTCTTTGTTACAGGCAAAAGTCACTGTCTGTTACTGGGCAACAGGCAGTCTCCTGAATTTCTTCAGAAAGTCTGTACTTTCTTGCATGTTGGTGATTACAGAGGCATTAGTCTATTTGCATTCTACGCACTGGACCTTTGAAGCCATTCTGCAATTTTTCCCCCTCAAAGGATAGGTTATTTACCATATAGTAAATACTTACCTAGAATTAACTGTACGTTTGTCTATCAGGATCCCTTTCCAAAGTTTCACTGAGCGCTATGAAATACTGAGAAAATCACGTGGGTCCAATAAAACTAGAGTGGGTGTTAAAAGCAACTATCATACTGCCAAGAAAAAAGGTATGTTTCTCTAGGTAATTCCTCTGCTATCAATTAAAATTATCACTGCACCAATTTGGCATCACATAGATCAGATGCAACTACTGTATTCAGCACTAGGGACACCACTATTCTCAAAATATTTTTCTAATCTATCACCAACCTGAGTTTCTAATTTGCCTAATGTTTACAGCAGGCTCTTTTTAAAAGTCTGCAAATCTTTCATCTTAGTCTGTGTTCCTCTTGGGTAGAACAATTACAGTTACGATGGTGTTTGGGGTTCCCCCTGCCCCAATAGAATTTGATTTAGAGTTGGTTCTTGAGTAGACCTGAAAACCATTTACCTTTTTGCTTATATTCCTTCTCCTTCCTTTCTTTTTTTTTTCCCCACCTTGTTTTCTTGCCAAACACACTGACCTTCTAGCTTACCTGGATTCTGCCGCTTCTTCTACCTTTTGCAAACTTCTGTATGCGATTCTTTTTTCTAAGCAAGAGCAAGGATGGACTTTAAAAAACACAATCCAATCTACAAGGTAACATCTTTGTTATGAACCCCTGAAAGAAGGAGCTCATCAGGTGGTTACATTTAACACTGAACATTACTGCAACCCCCTTCTCTCTCCCAGATTAATCCCATCTTCACCCAATGGGTCTGCTCAGTAACGAGTAGATGTGGGAAGCAGGACCAGTAAGTACCAGCCTATGTGAGATAAGTAAAACAGGTGGAAATCTATTCACCTTGCAGAAATGGAATGAATTAACGAAGTACAGGCTGGAAAATTACTTACACACCATATCTTTCTCCCTCAATTACAAACCCATTAGCTGAAATGCCTCATTGTGATAGGTCACTAGCCCTTTTTATCTTTAGCAGGCAATAAGCTGCAAACAAAGCAAAACAATTTCCTAAACATGGGTATAAGCTTTTGGTTCCCTTATCAGCCTAGCCCCATGAACACCATCATAGTCACCAGATGTCTTCCTGTAAGCAAGAATTGCTTGTATTTGTTTTCAGTACCTTAAAATGCTCTCATCTCCTTAGAAATATTTATAGCAGAAAAGCAAACAGTATCCAGGATGGAAAGATACAAAGACCATCAAGTTCCGGCTTTGGGCATGCAGAAACTCATGCAGCATTGCCTTGAACAACACAATCTCTTTCAAGGACAGGTCTGAATTAAGTCTACCTCTATTTCCAAATAGATTAATCTGGCTAACCTGTTTGTCTCATAGTGTAAAAAATTGTGTACTATGTCCCAGAAATGGTTTTAATAACTTCTTATTGCTGCAATAAACTCCTGCTTAGTACATGTCCCTGTAGCTGCTTCTGATGCCCTGTGAAAGCCGTAGAATTGTGTATATTTGTTTTCTGTTCCTCCATCTTGCAGTACATTAAGGCTACGAGTCTAATTCCTTGCTTTTTGTTCTTTGTTCCCAACAGCTTTGAGTTTTGGGTATTTCATCAGATTTTCTTAGGACTGAGCTGCTCAAATCTATTCTTAATTGCATTGGCTGTTGCTTTCTAATGTTTCCATGTAGGACGCGTTAAACAATGTGAGAACAGCTGAGCCCTCCATATGTCCGTTTCATTGCCTAGATCTACCCAAAATGACATTTGTTACCAATGGATAGGTTATAATAGAGGTGATAAGACAGCACCCAAACTACATCCTAGTTAAAGCACACCACACTGATTTTCTAGTTGCTAGCACGTGGCAAAATCTATGCTGTCAGATTTTGCCCTTAAACACAGATAGACCTAGTGATGTCTCAGCCATCACTTCCTCCCCTCTTGTTGTAGGTGTATCTCTCCTAAATGGCCAAGAAGTCTCAGTGTAAAGACAATTACTTGCTCCTGATTTCCACATTTTGTGATACCTTCTCTTCAATGCTTCATTTGCAGGCAAGACTCCAGTGGTGGATGACGACAAAGCATCACGTTCTGTTGTTTTTGAGATCCTTCAGAATGTTGTTACAGGACAAACTACCGCTGAGCAAACAGGGAACAGAGCAGAAAACACTTCAGTGTACTGCGGCAAAACCAAAGTATTTATGGCTAATTCTGTGGTAAGAGTGCTATTTCCTTGGCCAACAGTTCTGGAGCGTACTTGCATAATGGGGATTCTGGCACAGGTTATCATCATGGTTTAGGCCATGCCCCTGCTAATGCCAGTGTGACCAGAATCTGGTGTTTTCCTTCAAATTATTAAACTAAATCAAACATCCATCAGAATCCAGCTATCAGAAGCACTTTGTTTAACGGTGTCCTTACTGCTGACGGACAAGGAGCTGCACTTGTGTCTAGAGTTGGCAGTATCCTCCCAGTTCCAGTAAAGATTACAGCTTTCCTTAGCTTCAGCTGACAGACTTGGCTACTCTGACAGGCCTGAGCAGCTTCTTCGTGAAAGAGATGAAGGCGCTTTTGCAAAACTTGTGTAGTGGAGGATGCAGCCATAAAAGAACCCCCCTCAATGGGGCTAGTTTTAAGCCAGCCGATACTGTGACTTTGGGAGTGTCCACTTTTTCCCCCCGCAACACTCTCTTCCCCCTCAGATACTTACATTTTCATTTTACACGTTATCTAATAAGCACTAATGAAGTGCTCTCACTTCTAAAACCTAATCCAGCAGTCTTAGGACACTGAAACATGCCTGTGGTTTTCTGACGAACACCAAGAGACTGTAGAAGAGGGAAGAGTTGTGAACACAACTCTGTCCCTGAGTATTAACTGCAGGCTCATATCCCCAATGCAGCTGGAGCAACTTGAAGCTAGAAGAGCAGAGGCGTTAAATGAGAAAGCATTTTGCATTCAGTGTTGCTGGAGAAGATTTAAACAGAAGAAACTAGCGAAGGAGAGATGGTCTGCAACCGTCATCCAAGCAGGTAATTTGTTAAGGGTGTGGCTGAATGTAACATAACAAGTACCATTTCCAGTTACACTGGATGTTTAAAGTGGCAGGAGTGGTTATGTTAATTGAACATGGAGAAAGCTTAAGTGCCATCTCTCTTACATTGTGTGCAAGAGCTTCTGAGATTCTTTGTACTCAGATTTCTTTTAATTAAATCTTCAGCTATTCGTTCCTGGTTAGCCAAGAATCGCTTCCAAAGGATGCGCAGGGCTGCTAATGTTATTAAGCATGGCTGGAGGAAATGGAAAGTAAGTACGTCGGTACAGGAAAGCATTGAAATTGAGTGACTGAGGCTTTTTAGTGTGTGAGAAAGAATCTACCTCCGTCAAGTTAAGTGTACAAAACCAATACTGTCCATTCTCTAGAAAACTCTTCTCAAGCTGAAGAGTAAAAGATGGATGCCAGTCTCGTACAGCTGCTTCTACAGGGTGGCAGCGTAGAGACTGCTGAATGAACTCCTTCCTTACCTTCATAAAACGGGAAAACGTCCCAAAGGGTGTCCTATCCTTTAAGATGCCCTCTTGTTTAGACTCTTTGTTTTGCAGTTTTAAATTTTGCTCAAGATGTTTGTGAATCTTGTTCAAGATGATTGTTCTGCGTCTCTTCATCAGGCAAAAATGGCTGCGTTGGCAGCAGCAGAATTGGATGAGGGTGAAGAAAAAGCGTTCTTCTCAGTTCCTGGAGCTACGGTGACCTCGGCCAAACCACCTTGCTCTTTGGAAACAACTTGGCCTCTGCATGCAATAATTCAGTTCTGGCCTCTTGGCCTTGTCCTGGCTGCTGCACCTGTTACTGTAACGGGACTTCGGAGAGACCTGTCCCTGCTGGCATGCCTCAAAGTACTTCAGGAGAGCGACTGCTACAAGGCGGAAAGCTGTTTCTTTGGCTGTGGCATCACCTCCATTAGAGCTCTCCCACAGGTAACAAACCTCACGCACTCGAGTCAGCAGCACAATTAAGCTGCCATGGGTTCAGGAACCTGAACTCTGCTATCGAGCAGAGCAACCGTGAAGTCTGCTCTCAAGCTATAGCCTTCCTTTTTCCGCTGGCTTAGATACGCAAGGATGACTCTGACATCAGTAGGTCAAGCTAGACACAGGGCTGAGTTGAGACTTTGACCTAAGCATGAAAACTCATTAACCTCTGTCGTAGGAACAAACTGATCAAAGCTCTGCTTCAGAAATGGAGAGCAGAGGATTCTCACATGGGCTCTGCTATTACGTACTACGTATTTTTTCTGTTTAGGGGATTCAAGTTGCTCAACAGGTGAACACATGAAAAAGCATCCACTTGGGGAAAAGCCACTGGGTGTATTAATAATATCCCAGTAATTCTGTATTAACTTCACTGTGCAGGCAACTGCACAGACTAATTTGCACAGAGGATTCTTCAGGGCAGAAAGCGGGGCGCAGCCCTCAAGTACTTCATCTCCTACGCACACGCAGAATAGTCTTAGATACCATTTACTACAAACAAGCCACAATCCAAACTGGCTTCTCTTAGAAATTGCACTGTGGTTACACATCACCTGGTGCCTGTGCGTGGGTTTTTTGTTGATACTTTTTTGCGGTTGCATAAAATTATGTGTGCAAGAACGTAGCCTGTGCCTGGTCACAGTTACTACAACTAGGAAGAAGCAGTACCAAGTTCAGTACTGACTAAATACTCAAATCTTCAGAATTAAAGCTAATTTCAGTTCAAATTACAGTATTAGTAGTCTTTGTAGTAATCATTTCTCTTAAATCCATTTGTACTAGGACTCCTTTGGAGGTCTTCCTCTATCCTTATTCATATTCACTAGTTGCTTATATGCTAAAGCATTACGTAGTTTGAATAGCAAAATAAGCTCAAAATCTGGCAAAAACATCAACTGACCTCTCCACCTCTTTTTCTTCTAGGGCTCTATCAAGTTTCACTGTAAGAAGTCTCCCCTGCATTACGCAAATGTCAGCCCCCACAGGGGTGCCTGTTCCATCACTGGATTTAACCAGATTTTATTGGACAGAAAAAAACTCCTTCCAACGTAGGTTTTGGCCATCTGCATATACTGTACTTTTTCTTTCAGGGAAGGACTGTCTGCAAGCTGCTGCTTTCCAATTACTCAGCATCCATATCCGCTGCTACCTCAAAGCTTTCTATATTGATGCATTGTACGTATAACATAATATACTTCAAATTTAGAATGCATGGGGGGGCATTCCTCCTCTCACACAGATGCACATATTAGAGGAAATATCAGTACTATGAGAACACTCAACATAATTAAAATAGATCAAGTGCTTCAAGCAATATATACTTGAACTGAACACTTCTGGCACTACCTGAGAGAAGCAAGAGGCTGGTAATGAGAGAGCAAACAAGGCAAACATTTCTGATGCGGGCTGGATTCTCGTATGGAGGCACAACTACAACTATTCTGACTGACCACAAGCGTTCAGTAACATCACAACACTTCTGACTCTGACTGAGGAAGGGAACAGCAGTCGACTGTAACACTAACGGCAGATGTCTCAGGGAAAAGCGAGACTGGACTCTTGCTTTTTATCTATAGGACCAAAATATACATACTCTCACAACTGCCATGCATTTCCAGCACTACCTAGTCAATAGCATTGCCTCTGCCAAGGGGCCAAGGCTCTCAGTTTAGTGCTCTAAACTGTCTCTTTGTTACTCACATGGGTCTTGAAAATGTTCAGCTCTTCTGTGTATGCCACTTTTAAATAAACGGTTAAATACTTTGTAAAGATGTCTGACCGTCCGCAACAAAGTTTAGTCAACAAAATCGTTTCAGATTAGTTTGTGGATTAAAATAAATGCAAATATATTTAATGTTATTGGGAAGCAATGTTTCCCATGGTTGACAGTATTTCTGTACCAACAGAAAGCAAGTCCACAGAACATCAAGTTTAACTCCTAGTATCTAGAAATCATTCCAACACGACTATGTCACTGCTTATCAACTCTAAATTGCAAATTAGAGCACTGACGTCCATGAGCAAAGCATGACCAAACCCTGAAGAAACACACAGAATGGTGCACTGCAGTAGCACGGGGTGCTGTCGAATCTCTTCTGTCCGAGGGAAAAAATCTCAAGGAAAGAAAAATGTTCCCAAAGTAGCTCACTCAGGAAGAATGTTCTCCTTCTCTGGAGGTTCAACAATTCTTAAACAGCAGTCTGCAAACTCAACAAATAACGGCTCCTGCATGTACTTTTTCATGAGGGAGCTTTTATCTTCTGCTTGATCTACTGTCAGCAGTAGCTGCCTGAGATGTGGATTCAGAAGCAAGCCTCTCAGTTCTTCCGATTCCCCTTTAAAAAAAAAAAAGAGAAAAAGATAAACAGTACTAACCTCAAACAGTTACAAATGCGGTAGAGACCACCCTTATTTTGCAAATAAGCTTTCAAACAGATGTAGTGAAAGGCCAGGTATCTGACATTTAAGTCCTTAAGGCCTTGCAATGAAGCGCACGACTGCGATAAACTGCAGCACTCCACGAAGAATTCACAGGAATTGTGAATATCTCTGCTTGTGCTTTGGCAAAGGCCCACCGCCACCTGCAC
This sequence comes from Balaeniceps rex, assembly GCA_013401315.1. Classification (NCBI taxonomy): domain Eukaryota; kingdom Metazoa; phylum Chordata; class Aves; order Pelecaniformes; family Balaenicipitidae; genus Balaeniceps; species Balaeniceps rex. The sequence goes on along the minus strand of VYZW01032391.1, from coordinate 61,302 downwards.
ACCCTGCTGATTTCTGACTTCTCCAGATTACCTAAAAGCTTGAGCTTCTGCAGCGGGACGCGGTCCTGCTCATCATCTTCCGTCAGGATGTCCTCTACCGACCAGGGGCTGTCTGCGGGCGAGGACAGTAGAGCTGCAGGGGGGCCGGGGGCGGCCCGCGCCCCCACAGCCCGCCCGTCCCACCTACCTGCCTGCTGCCCGCCGCGGTTCAGCCCTCTGGGGAAGGCCTGTCCGGCCGCCGACCGCTCCCGCTCTTGCTCCCGCTTCGGCTCCGGCGTGCATCGCTCTGCGGGAGAGGACGGGGTCAGCAGCGGCGCGGCGCGGCCCGCCCGGCCCCCTCCCGTCCCGCCGGTCACTCACCCTTGTGGGTCCTGCAGCACGGCACGGAGCAGCTGTGGGGCGAGAGCCGCCGTTAGAGGCGCCCGTGAAGGCGGGAGACGGCCCCTCACCGGGCGGCCACCGCTCCTCTCATCCCTCACCGGGCGGGCAGGGCCGCGCCGCCCCCCACTCCCCGCCGCTGACGCC
>VYZW01032391.1:46205-60754 GCA_013401315.1 Balaeniceps rex | reverse complement strand
GTCCACCGCCGAGCGGCGGGCGGGGCCGAGCGCAGCCCTGGCCGCCACAGCGCCCCGGGGTATGATTTTTTTTATATGTATATATATAAAAAATATATCTAGGAGATATATATAGGGGAGATATATATCTCTCTCTCCTCCTGACGGGGTTCTGGCCGGATTCCAGCGGTCACCTTGCTTTTGCAATGACAATCAGCACGACAGGCAGCGATGCGTTACACGTTCTGGGGGTTACGGACCACCTTGGCAATGTCAGTCAGGAGAGGAATAGAAATCGTGTCATACAAGAAACGTCACGTAATAAAACCACCCCCAGGTTGGTCTTTACCATCTGCCCCGTGGTAGGTTTCGGTTGGATGTCCTGTTATTAAGTTTGGGTTGAAATACGTTCAGTAGGAGACAGATGTTCTGTTTCTAGGACACTTCTTGAGGCTGGCGGTGGTGGAGTTACCAGAAAACACTTGCAGAATGGTAGCGTTCAGAAGAAAAAAAAAATGGAGCCAGATTTATCTTGCCTGAGTTACATTATCCATTTAAATAATTCATTTCAATTATGTATCATCTAGTGCCTCCATTTCCTTAAATGTCTGAATTTTAACTCAGACAAAAGAAAGTCTCCCAGAGTTCTTCAGTGTAAAGTAGCACAGAAGGGGGGTTTTATAGCAATAAACATAAAACAGCAAGTATCGGATTTGTTAATGTAATGGCACTTGCCCATTTCTTACATTAGCGGGTGAACCCATTTCTTACACAAAAGATGCTCTTTTCTCATACCCGCTCAGGAGCAGATTAATGGGATTTTGTTCTTAGTTCGCTCAAGCCTTTTGAAATGCTGAAACAATGACAGCAAAGCAAACAAGCTGGAAAGAAATCCCTGAAAACTCCAACCTGTACTGGAAGGGCTGATTTTGCTTGGACTGTGCGTGCGTGTGTTTCATGAATGTGAGACCGTTATCACAGCGTGGATTATCACGCTGATGTAATACCATTGAGCAGTATTTGAGCATACTTTAAAACCAGAAAGATGAGCTAATGTCACCAGGATCTATTCGATCAAGGCTTCTAGACTGGTAACTGTGCAAGAGAGAGGAAATTCAAGCATTGAGATTCTTCTAGACAGTATCCCTGTGTAACTAAGAATAAGCATCCATCTCTACTAGGGTCTGACAGATTAACTAGTCAGTAGCCAATTTATGTTTTGGAGAGGAAGGGAGTAAGACATTTTCCTTTTACAAAATACTTGGTCTTGATAGTTTTGCTTTGTTTTGTACAGGCAACTTGACTGCAGTTCTGATACTGAAGAATCCAAGTGAGGGTTTTCTCCTAGAAGAGTGCAAATTTCAAAAGCCGTGGACTCGAGTGTGCCTCTATTTATAAGCAGAAATATCAAAAGTGTAGTTACAAATGTCTCACAAAACATGTAATCCAGCTACATACTGCAGTTAAAATTACAACAGTAAACCAGTGCTGAATGCCCCGTTAATAAAGAGATTCATCAGGTATTCAAAGATACAATTTGACTGACAGTAAATGAGAAAGTAAAATTACATTTCCCCCACACTACTGAAAATTTTCTAGCCATTTCACTGTCTTCAAAAACACGAAAGCAATACGAAAAGGATGTGAATCCCAGCAGCAAAGCGAGCGCAACAGAAGCCTATTTCCAAATGCAAAGTCAACACGGCTAATGGGGTTATTTTTATCTCCGAGCAAAACAGCTCTCCTGTTTCCATTTAGAGGCTGGACAAACCAGGCATGCACAACCGACCGCTTCACAAAGGAAAGCCGCACACCACCCGATTCGCTCGCTACCCAAGACTATGGAAGCTGCTGAGAGAAGCCATAAAGCTCCAGCCCCGCTTCTGCGGCTGCCCGTGCTGGTTTCTGTGCCCTGTGCTGGTTTCCGTGCCCTGGAGCTCTACTCGCTGGGTGCTGAACTGCCCGGACGCCGGGAGTGGGCAGGAGTCCAGCCTCATTTCAGATCTGTCTCTGACTACATTGACTAGGTCAGGCAAGGCAGCAGTCCTGGACCAAGGGCGGTCCCGGCTAGACATTCTCAATGGTGCAGGCTCGGACATGGTTGGCAGAGAGGCATTTCAGAGCCTTGAGTTTAGCTCCCAGAGTTTTGAATTTCAGGGTATATATTATGGGGTTTCCCAAACAGTTCATGGTTATCAGCATAGCCGTGCAGTTTCGAAAGATGTAGACGCCTGGGTAGAGGTCAATGTGGCACTGATGGTTAGTTGCATCGAATATGACTCCTGCAAAAAAAGGAGCGTAGGAGATCAACGCCAGGAGCCAAATGAAAATACTGGTTCTGGCAACCTGGATTTCAGCTGATTTGTAGGTGCCAGTAGCTTGTCCACATGCTTTCATTCTCAGCTTTCTTTTCCTCAGGATGATAATGATTCTAAGGTAAGTGAACAGAGGTATAATAAAAGCCACCACAACATTGGGGATGGCGATGAAGATGAGGTAGTTGACGCAAAATGGACTGTAGAGGACAGAGAGATTTTTCTCCATATGCAGGCAGTTCCACCCCATCAATGGCAAGCAGCCCAGAAAGAAAGCAAGGACCCAGTTAATTAAAACTACAGCTATGGAATGGTTTCTACCAATCCTGAATCTTGTTCTCATGCTTTCAGCCACAGCCAGATAGCGTTCAATTCCAATGCTTACCAAGTTATAGATGGTGGATAAAATAGACACAGTATATAAGGCATAAGGTGCAAGCATATCCTTGGATCCAAAGATTGTAATGTCAGGATTGGTGATGAACAGCATTGAAATCCAAAAGCCAGAAAAGCTGGTGAAAAGATCAGAAAAAGCCAAATTGCAGAAGAGTATAGAGATAGGCTTGTGCAGATCCTTTGTCGCCATCCTGGTGAAAATGACCATGCAGTTGAAGATCACGGATGCTATGTTAATGGTCAGTTGAGGGATGCCCAGTGCAAGTACTAAATAATGACTCCAAATTTTAGTGTGGTTAGCAGAGCAGTTTGGGTATCCATTCATGGTGGAAAATCCTACTTTCAACCGTTAACAAGGTGTGCTTTACTCATCCCATATTCTGTAAGAGACCACACTACATGAGCGTTATTGCCACCTTGTTCTCCGGGTGAAGAATGAATCCTGACACACAGCTTCTGTTGCCACATCATCATCATGACAGTGGATTAAACTTTAACCACTCGTGTTTTTAAATATTTGGGTTACCAACTCAGAGCATAGCTGATTACCTTGGAGTTGCTAGGATAGCTAGAAGTGGAAAACATATTTACTACTATACAGATGATCTGCTTAAAGCAACCTTTATCAAGAGCAAAATCTGGCCAGTTCTTGTGAAGATGAAGGATAACATCAGTAGTTTAAAAGTCTTCAAGGATATTCTAAAATGGAATGAATGCAAATTCAGCTTTAATTCACAAATAAATTAGATGGATAAAGGATTAGAGAGTCAGAAAATGGAGAGCAGTGATTTTTTGGTTTTGGAGGGGGTAGTATGTGACTGATGGGACTCAAAGAAGAACATCACTGTTGTGTCACTAACCTGGACCCCAGCGCAGTGAGGATGTCAGTCCTAATTTCAGATCAACTCTAGGGACATCACAAAACTTCTAAAGTGCTCAAGATTGAGCAAGAGACAACAGAACTTAGTTGTTCACTGTCTCTTGCTTACAATTACAAATTGATGCAGCCAACAGTGGCTGTTTTTCTAAGCACAGTTAGATCATATCTACAGAACGAACCCCAAACTTGTAAGCAAAACCATACAATGAACTGCAGCACTTCAAAGGGGATCCAAAAAGGTAAGAGCCTTTGTCTCCCCAGATGCTCTTGTGCTTGGGCCCACGGAATTATCTCCATATGGAGTACTGGGGTACGCAGAAGTTGTCAGAATACACCTGAAATTGTATGGCCTTTCTTTCTCTTGTGTAAATCAGAGGTACTGATGCTTTACAAGCTAAAAAAAAAGAGATGCATTTAATGAGTTGTTGAATTAACTTAATTTTCAAACAAGAAAATGCAGGAGAATGGCTTAACCCTTTAGTAGATTAATTGTATTGGAGACTTAAGATGCCTAAGCAGTTCTGAAAATGCCATTTTTTCCACCTTAATTCTTGGATGAGAATGTAGCTAGAAAATGACAGACATCTATACTCATACCTTTGTTACGGGATATTTTGTGTTTGCTTATTTAAAGTTAGTGTGTAACTTGTACATTAATAAAACAACATCATATCATTATATGATGTTTCTCTGTCTTTTTAAAGGTAAATGATTTTTGAGAACTAGATTTAAAATATTTGAGACTTGGGGAAAAAAGCTCTTTGGACGTAGATTCAATGCTATCAGGCAGCAGAGGGCACTGCTGGCACAAACAATACAGTATACAGTGGGGAATATGGGGATTTTAAACAGCAGAGCAGTTTAAGTGAGCAGTACATCAAGATTAACAGCATCATGGGTATTTTTTCTACGCAGAAGTGGCTGCTTTTGTTTGCTAATGCAGTGTGGGTCGCCTCTGTGTCACCCCCTGTTTTATTCAAAATGCTCACATACAAGGAGAAATCTCCAATGTGCTCTGGCTGCAACCTGGCATCTGGCTGCAACTGAGCAGCTTTCCTTTAGCAAAATTATCCAGGTAAAGCCACGTTACTTACAAAGTTACTCCGATTTAATTTGTTTTTTACTTTTATCCTAACAAAGGATTAATTTGCATTAGTAACAAAATACTTACAAAGTTATTCCAATTTATTTTTTACTGTTATCCTAACAAAGGATTAATTTGCATTAGCAACAATTTTATACCACAATATTGCAAAGCAGCTCAGCTAAGTTTATGGGTTTTCCACATTCAGTGCTGACATCTGATCATTATAGCAGCAATTCCAGCTCTAGAACTGTAAATCTGTGAACTATATGATGGCTCTGCCAGAATTTACAACATAAGAAATTTGTGCTAAAACATTGAGCTTAAAAAGGAAAATTCTATAGCTTCTTTTTTCTATTAAAGTCAAAGTGTATGAAAGTATATTCAGGTTAGCGTGCAATTAGTAGTGCACAGTTATTATAGATGAGAAATACTTTATGCAAATAAGCAATAGGTATTTCAGATGGTTGCAAGGAAGTGCAAAGAATGATTATATAGAAATAAGGGCTGAGAACTGATTAATCAAGTCTGCTGGTGTATTAATAACCTATAAAATATTCTTCTCAAAGCATCACAGATAAACCATACTTTTGCATCCTATAATCCACCTTGTACAGACTTATCAACCACACCTTTGGTGTGAGGTTGCTGCTGAACAAGGGCTCTACTATTTCTGTCACCTTGTCAGTGCCAGCACCACAACTCAGCAAGTCCTTTTAATAACACCGAGTATGTCAGCAGGTAACGTACAGCGCAGGTGGACATCGGTCAGGAACAGCAGAGGACACCAGACCAAGCCCCATGTGCTCCTGCTCTCTTCTGATTGTGTTTTCCATAGCTCTGTGGACTGAGGGAGGGGCTGAGGGCTGGGATGAACAGGAGGCTATCCACAAAGTAAAGCATCTTTTAAAAATATCCTAGTTACTGAGAAGAGTATATATGCGAAGCTGGACTCCCAAAGTGCCCTAGATATTCCTCAAAACGCTACTTGAAATTTCTCTAATTTGAAAATTTGGTGGTCAAGCATGAAACACTAAATGATATGAGATCAGAATGTAATTAAAAATAATATCACATAGTATAAATAGCTCTTCACAAAAGCTTTGTAATCTTATTTACCTAACATAATTGCATAAAAATTAGCATAATGTTGCTAGGTTAAAGAAGACAATATTATTGTGGAAACTGCTTTTTTAGTGGGCTTCAATATACAGAAAACCCCAGATTTGTATATTCCAACCCTCTGTAATAAAGTTTGAGCTCTCAAAACCAGATGAAAAGTAGTTTGAATTGAAAACACTGTGTGAGACAGAGGGCTACTACATAGCCAAATCTCTACATATAACAACCTCGATTCGAGGGTATTCTTATGCTCCCATATTCTGGGAACTTTGCAATCTTTCTTGTACTTATGCTCACAACAGACCTATGAGGAAAGAGTGTTATCTACATTTTACAAGAGCAAAAAGAACAATCACATTATTTGCTTAAGATCACGCAGAAGCCCAGTACGGAGGGAACTGAATCTAATCTCCTGTATCTCAGGCTAACACTTTAAACACTGGCTGTACCATGCTGTTGGCAAGCCTTTGAGTGATATTTATCTAGATTTCACCTTCTACAACACTTTCTAGTTCTATAATTGGTTTTATATTTCTTTATCTGAATGTCCAAATTGCTACTGTTTTGATATTTGTCATGCATAAGAAATGGCGTTATTTTCTATGGAATCTCAAAGTTCAATAATAATTATCTGACGATTGTGCCTGTGGAGAAGACAATAATCACTGAACATGTTGAAGAGACTGAGAAAGAGACATAAGAAGCTTTGGGCTCTATTTTTAATGGCCATTCATTTCAAGCGGCTGTGGTGGAAATTCTAACTTCACACAACTGAGCTTGCAGTTTCAGAAATGCCCATAACCTGCAGCTCTCAGACTTCAACAGGAATCACAAGTGCTCGGCAGCTCTCACAATAACAGGCCCCAGCTGTGGCATGCCAAAGCTGCTTTCAAAACAGGAAATTAAGTTCAGGAGCGGAGTGTCTTATTTCTGTGCAGTAACCCTTGGACAACATACACTTTTACCTTAGCGTGATGCAACAGCAATTCTCTATGGCCTTTATGCTGATAATACACCAAAAAACTTGAGTTATGCCTGGAACGACAGGAGAAAAAGCTGCATCTGTGTAATGAAAATAAGAACTCCATAGCACAATTAAGCTACAGATGATTTGGTGTTACTTTCAAAGATGTGTATGCACGTATACACTATACACGTGAGAAAAACGAGGCACTGAAAGGATAAGGGATTTTACTGTTCTGGTTTCTCTCCTGTCACGTTCTCCCCGAACTCACATCCAATTCCTGCTCACATCCAATTCCTACTCCCATTCTTGAAACACCAGACCTTGTTTGTTGTGAAATGCAACAGTTCAGCTTTCTCCTCAGAAAGTTTGTGTGTTCTTCCGACAACACACAAACTGAGCCAAAAAATGGCAAGTGACATGCAGCTTGGCTCAGTACTGAGGAAGATCAATTCCTGCTTGCCATGACCTTCAGCAAAGCCTTGAGACAACAGTATCCGTCTGCTCAGTCTTTCAGTGGGCATCATGAGGCCTGCAAGTAAGAAATATTCAGGAAGGGAGCCTATTTATCCAATTTATGTTTTAATTTATGCAGATTAATGTCTTCCTCTTTGGAGAGGAAGACGCAAATGGGACGTATGATCTCCTTCCAAGACTTTTCTGAGATGTTTTCAAAACAGAGCTCTCAGCTCCTCCTCCACCCACCCTCTTTGAGGAATTTTTGTCTCACAGGTTTTGAGCTATCTGACGTCCCAGCTATGCTTTCATGGCCCTCACCAGGAACTTAAAGTGAAGACAGTCATCAGGCTTGAATGTCTCTGACTGCTGTTTAGCGTTATGTTAGCTACAAGCCACAAAATAATGGCAAGGACAGCTTGTCACAAGAATACCCCCCCAAACCAGGCCCTCTCCCTGTCTATGCAGAGCCTCAACATTTCTGAGATGCCAGAACTGTTATTTGCACCTTTGAGGAACTTGTATTATGCCGTCTAAAGGGAGACAAACATTGATAAATACCTGAAACCAAGGCTGTATGATAAACGAAGCCTTCCACCGATAATTTATATGTGAAGAAGCCAGAATGCATCTTATCCCTTTAGACATGAAACGGTCCACGCAAAGGGCATCTTCCTTCTGAACTGAACAACTGCAGAGGCACAGTGAGGACTCTTGTTACAAGAAAGCGATGGTCAGAAACGTGTGTGCTTTACAACCAGGCAAAGCAACTAGACACACAGTTTGTAATCGCACAGAGCTAAATATAGAGCTTGGAGGCACACGTCCTTCAGAATACATCTTCGTAATTCTAGGAAATGTTGAGGTGCACACTGCTAGTGTTTCGTCACTCACCAAATGGAGACTATTCATCCACATAAAGAATAGCGCTTTACACAAATACTGGGAAAAGGAGAGAAGTTCAGCTTTACTAATGATGACATCCCATAATGGAGGGTCTAATCCTCGGGTACAGCCTAAAATAGATAGTGAGCAGTTAATGCACCAGAGCTGAGCAGAAGGCCAAATAAAGAGCCACTGCAAATGCTTCTACCTATTCCATGGAAATGACCTTGTATTAGAACAAGGTTCCAAACAGAGCAGACTCAGGGAGAATCACAGCCAGCCCACATTTTCACCTGATGAAAGGTGAAAGGTGAAGACTTAATGTTTCTGATTCACCAACAGCTACAAAATTCCAGATTTCCTGTTCAGTGATGAGTGACCTCTAATGAAGAAAATTAAGATACACAGCTCAATGAAGAGCACTTATTGTGTTCTCTCACTCTGAAGGGTAGGTTTCCCAATCACTAATCATGAAATTCATCTGTGGTTTAAGTCTCTCAGAAGCGCTTCCCTCTCCCACTCCAGGGCCAATTCTTCCCAGGTCAGCTCATCTATAAAGAGGATTTGGACTCAAGTCAGTCTCACCCTCACAAGCCTTAGATCTTCCTTCTCAGAGCAACAACTCAGCCTCCCAGCACAAATTGCTGTGCCACCGCCTTGGCTTTGACTGGGACTCTTACGCGTTTGTACCATGGAATCAGACCCAGCCCGCGTCATGCCCTCCTGCCTGCGCTGCTGGGACATGGGAGGACTGCAGCCATTCATCTGGAAGGTTAGGAACAGCTCTGGACTTCCTCCCTTCAGCACATGGTAGGATCATTTGGCTCAGACCCACGCAAGCTTCATTAGCCATCACGTCAGCCCCTCCGAACTTCCTGTGAAGTCCTTTTGGTAGCAGCAGGCTAACGTCAGGTCTCACGCATTTCAGAAACCGGGCTGGGGGGGAACGTCTCCAAAATCTTTGCTGCTGTGGCTCTCAAGGCCACAAACGAAGTGCAGTTTTCACTGTTTTTGATATTCCCTCCCGTTCTTACCTATCCTGTAGCTACGGACACAACTGCAATCATTATGCCAGAAAACACTAGCCTTGAGTTCAGTGATCTGCAACAGACGCCTTGCATAACTTTGTCTCTTAGCTTCTCTGACCGAGATCTCCTATGTGTTTAGGTTCAACGTCCAAAGGCCTTTATGTAAAACCCACCTACCACGCAATTCCTTTAAAAAATATTCCTAGGTGCAAAGATGACATTGAGAGCTGATAACCAAGCATCTGTCAGGTAAGTTTCTTTAGACAAAAAAATGGAGATCACGTGATGTCTGCCCTGCTTATTTAGATTACAGACTTTATAAAGAAAGGGAATGTCTTTCCCTGCATCTGCCTTCACTTTCTAGCACAAAGAAAGACTTAGTTAACATGGCTGCAGTGCAATTTGTTACTACTTTAATAATGCAGTCTGGAAGGTTGACAAAAAAAAAAACAACAAAACAATAACCCAAAAACAAACCCAAAGCCAAGAATCCTGAATTTCAAGATCAAAACTTCTAACCCTCAGATTTTTCAGTCCTAAACAGAAGGTTTCTAGCAGGCTCTTAGCTTTCAGAGAACTAAACGCAAATAGAGAGAAAAAAAAAAAAAAAAAGGATCAAAGAGCTTTGGTTCAGCTCCCCCACTGAAGACTGCCCCCAGAAAAGAAAAAGAGAAAAGCTCAAGAGTAAAATGCCTTGCAGATGCCCTTGAAGGCTGACACCACCTGACACCACCACGTTCATGCCCCCGTTTCTCTCTACGTGCTCAGCATGCACCTTGCTTAGATAGCTCCACCGAGACTGCCAGACTAGGAAGTTAAAAAATGCAACAAATTCCCTTATTGTTCTTGTCACTGCAGTAACTATTTATCTTAGCACCATGTGCTAGGCAAATCATCGTCTGTTCATGCTTTAATCGACCTAATCCAGGATGGAAAAACACTACCCAGCAAATCTTCGTTGTTGGAATGTTATTTATAGCCATCCTTTTTATGAATAAAGGACCCGCTCGTAAGTCAGCTGTCAGATTTCCCATTGTTGTTACAGGTCCCGATCCTGTGCGACCCTACTACGAACAGCAGAACGGCCATACTCTTCACCTGGGAGCCTGTGGCTGTTGGTAAAGGCAAGAAGCACTTTCTTGGCTTCTTTTTTTTTTTTTAATTCAGACCTTGCTGGATGATTAGGCTTGCTCAGTGCAGGCAGTATAACACCACTTCACTATGTCCACCCCTTCATGGAGGAGCACTGGGTCAAGCATCCTGCTCTTCTTCTTGCACCCAGCCCAGCATGTGGGTGGCATCCCCATTTGGGGAAGGGGAAGAAGAAATTGTGCTCCCTCTTCTGTTTTCCTCAGCTGTATCAAAATCCAACCCCAAATGAAAAGATTAACATGTGTCTCTCATCGAGACTATAGAGCAAACAGTAGTAGTGCCACTTTTCTGTACACACCTCTGTTTGTTGAACATAAAGCCTGAATTGCCACTGAATCAGACACATGGAATTAAAGTATTCAGATAGGAAAGCAAAGGGGACAGGAAAAAAAAAAATCTGCATGTATTATACTATAGCACCGGAAGCAGGAAAGTTAAGAAAAAGTATTATTAAAAAAAAAGGACAAAAAGCCCCCAAATAAACAAACAAACGAAAGTTGTGCTCTCAGTTAATTCACTAAGTGCAAAAGTAAGGTGTTGGTATGCCACCTAATAAACATTTCCTGTTACTGCACACAGAAGTCCCATTTTCCAGCCTCACAAATCTACGCCAGCTCGGAGCAGCTGTTTGGAGGGTTACAGGGCAGGGATGGGGGGGTGTGAGGGAGTTGGGTTTTGTTTGTTTCATTGGGGTATTTTGAAACAAAACATTAATTTTAATGCACACATTCACAGTTAATTGAATGTCATGTGGGCTGTCAGGAAAAAAAGCTACCAGTAAACAAAAATGTAGCATTTTGGTAGTAGGTTACTAAATGTGCATAGGTTGCAAAGTATCAGTTATTCACTGCAGGCTACTTGCTTAGTGCTAGAAAGCCTTATTCCTTTTGCCATTCATTTTGCAGAAATGAATAAATTTAGGCAAATCAGGAGAAATTACAAAGGGGAGGAGTTCACCTTCCTGGCTATGGCTTTCAGGTCTGTCCAGGACTACTTACTCCAGTATAAAACTGAGAGCAGAAATATGATCACATACTACGACGTCTAATCAATTCTGGTTTCAACACTGAGCCTATTTAAAATAGATAATGGAATTGCTGTTCCTTGTTCTGTTCTCCCTGCACATTCTCAAGACAGAGGCAGTAGGTAAGTCCTTGCCTGCTCTTTCTAACCCCATGTACCAAGGTTACTTTTATTTATGATTGTTTCTGAGTATCAGCACATACAGTACAGACTCTCTAATTCTTCTATATGACAAATGGAGAACATTTTATTTATTTCTCTGCCTTTTATTATTTGTAGTAAAATATCAAGTATAGACTTTTCTCATGAATGAATGAATGTTTGGGGTTTTTTTTTCACCTTTAGGGATTCTAGTTGCCTTCCTCCTCCAAGAAAAATCAATGAGGTTTGACTTGATCTCTGTAGTCAATTATATATGTAAATTTAAAAAATCAAAACATAATTTCTTTATCAGGAAACTTCTTAATACTTCAAATAGCTTGATTTAGTTTTCTACTCATATTGCTTTGCCATTTATGATATAAGCTGAATTTCTTATGGTTGCCTACTGAGAAAGAAAGAACAATATATCTTTGGTGCATTAGCCCTGCAGATCCATCTATTTCTGCACTCTGTGCACTATGTACATAAGTACACTATGCACTTACGATGACTGGATTAAATAGCGATCTATAATTAGTATTGAAAAATGCAGAAGGTATTTTTATGCTTCTATTAGATCAGCAATGCTATAACATTGAATAAATCACCTTTCCTATGTAAATGTCAGCACACAGCCTCAAAATTAAAGATAAACACTGCAGTTCTTAATAGTAACGAAGGGTCTATTGTTTGCACTAAAATAGATTAGACTGCATTAAGGGAAAAAAAAGGAGATACAATATTATCAGAGGTATCAGAGGGAAGCGCTGCACCAAGAGCCTATTAAAGGGACAAGGTTTTAAAGCAGATCAAGATTCAGCTGGCAGACTTAAAGTAACAGAGGTCTGAGGTGCTCAGAAAGTGCCTTAAGGAGCACAGCCTGAGCACTGGGGCAACGGGGGTGCTTCCCACGTTTTATTTCTCTCTTCTTAATTAATTCTCCATATCCATGACTCAGTAGCTTGCCTTTTCCAGATTCTTACCTGACAGTTCATATACCTTCCCTCTTCTTTAGTCTGTATTTTGTAGGTATTCTGCCTCCGGAGGCTTCCCACATGTGGTACAGGTTAAACAGAAACACAAAGAACCTTTGCTCTTCCAAAGTCTACAACTAGTGTTTGCTTGATATTGATTACTGGCTGATTAACACTTTGCTAAATTTACTGCTCTATTAAGGGATTTATTACAGGATCTTGAAAGACTATTCAGAAAACCCTTCTGGGCTTTATTAGATTAGTGTTAGTAATTAGTGCTTTAGCAGATGGAAGTGAGATAGGCAATGCATATAATATTTTTTGTTGTGTTTTTTTTTTTTTTTCCAACCATGATTATTTCCACTTTCTTCCCTGACTGTAGAGACAAACTACACAGTCATTAATGCACAAGAAACCTGCTCTCCTCCGTACCTTCTTTTCCAAAACTTTTCCTGAGGTAGAAGCTTCACAGGATACATTATGCTAAGTTAAAGGCTAAACATTTTGAGAAACCTCAATGTTTGAGAATCAGCCCAAATTATTTTTTGTTATATTTGAAAGGTATCTTTTTTCAAAAATAAGGATTTCATTTCTATCTGACCACTTTTCAGAACTAGCTTGAGTGATATCCACTTATCAGCTCATTTAACATACCTCCATCAGGGCTATTTTTCTAACCTGGGCAGCCTCATAATTCACCATACTTAAATAGTCAATATGACTGATGGCTAATCTTTCAAATGGCTTTCAGCCTTGACCTGTCTTAATATCATAGCACCTATGTTTTAAAATTATTACTAATAGTCCGTACAGGGCTGTATAAAGAAGCAAGCTTCATTATCCCCATTCTACAAAAGGGAAACTGAGGCACATTGGTGCAGCCACCTGCCCAGAGATCACCCAGCACCAGGAAGAGAAAACATCTAGCTTGAATCTCTGTCCAGCATCTCATCCACTGACTTACATGGATCTCAGTTAGCATATTCCATTAATAGCTGCACTGAGGCACCTCAGATGGCTTGTTTGATTCCTTTGAGAGATCAGTGACCCTCTGGTACTGCTGTTAGACAGGCAGAAGAGAGGCAAAATGTCTGCGATGTTCCAAATCTTTTGAGAAAGAGGTTTTATTAGTGGTAGATTCAGTCTAGTGCCATCCAGAGAACAACAGTTGTAGAGGACCATAATCTTAAAGGTCTTTTCCAACCAAATGATTCTATGATTCTGTATGTCCATCTAGAAGCTTTGTGGTGGGGTTACAGCAAGCTCCAAGTGTTACTGAAAACTAATTTTCTTTACGAGGAATGGAATGAACCCCAGCATGTTTTAACCTTTTTCTTTATCACAGACCAGGACTCAGCCATGAGAAGACATTCTCCCACAGTCAGTGCTCTAGTGCTCCAGAAGACTGATGCATGATAGAACATGATTCCTCTAATTTTCTATAGTTCTACTTACATACTTTTAACTTTCACAAACATAAAATTTACATAACCATGCTGGCACTGGTGTTGTCAGCATTAATTCTTAGTCTGATGTTTCCTCAGGGCCCTTCAAAGACAAAGTATTCCTGATATCTCTATAAGCAGCATAAAAAGAGACGCTTTAACTTCTTCCATTTCCAATTCTAATGGTATAGACTGCACACATACTTATATTTGTATTTCAAATCCATTTTAGAGTTGGCAAAATTGGGATGCTGGTGCACTTAGATACACTCTGGGATGAAAAGTTGCATTTTCAGTTGTTTAAGAAAGAGTAATAACTGCAATATAAGACCTAGAATACATAGAAAAGGCAGTAAGACATAGCTGCTTTAGGCAGTAATCCATAGGTGCTTTAGGAAATATGGATTACCTGAGTTTTCCTCTCTCCACCCACCTAATCCAACAAATGAGTAAATATAACTGACAAGCCATCACTGACATTATCTCAAAGTAGTTACCTCGAATATCTCAGTGCAGATAGACTTTTGATCTCAAGTTATGGTCTTTATGCAGGATACATTTCTTAGGGCTTTGTTCTCTTTCTTCCTTGTAATCATTCAAGCTGCCAAAATAGATTTAAAGGCTCTGAGTCTGCCTACCATCATCCATACATATCAGTGTATGCCGTCATTGACCGATCCACTGTGTGCAAGAAGAAACAAGAGC
>VYZW01032391.1:5704-37875 GCA_013401315.1 Balaeniceps rex | reverse complement strand
TCTTTGTTGAAACCAATGTTTTTATAATTACAAAATATTAGGGGAACAACAATGTAGGAATCACTACAGTTCTTCGAATACAAATGTAGCAATGTTGTTTACTTTTCTTCTCAATATTACTAAACATTTGCTAAACTAGAAAGTGAGTCAACATTATTTGTAGTTTTCAGCATGGATTTAATTTTTGTGAGAGATGAACTAAAACAGTATCATTTTTTCAAGATTATATTAATTGCCACAAGCTCATCCAAGTCTCCCTCTGTCGTCACAGCTAGCCACATTTTATATCAAGGTTCTATTTATAATTTATTCCAAATACTTAATGGACGGNTAGCAATCTAATGACAGGACTTGTCCATAATAACCCCTAAAAATTGATTAGTGGCTTATTAACATGTCTATAATTTACTAATCATAGGCAAGCAGAAACTATATTATTAATCATGATTATAAGAGGTTTTGAATTGTTATTGATTAAAGTTAAAAAGCCAAAGCAAACTATTGCTGTTAAAGTCCATTTAAACTTTATAACTGTCATAAACAGCCATTGAAGCATGCTGTGATAAACAAAATCGTGCTTACTTTCCTGACTAGATCAATACGTACTTAAGTTAAATCAGCTCTCTTCCTCTGAATTTCACATTTCTTCTGACAACGAAAACGGAAGATTAAGACGTTCTATTGAAAAATTTTGCAACCATCTGTGTGGGATCACAGCTGAGTCAGAATAAAGATTCTTCATGTCTTTTGCTAAACGAGATCCTTCCTTTCTTAAAATTCCTTATTGCACCAAGTAATCTTTAAACTAGTTCCTGGAACGGAGTGAGATAAGTTATCTTGCATAAGTCAATTTACAAGTATATGAAAGGATGGCAAGTACAGAACTGATTAAAGGAAATTTATTTTAACACTATATATATTCAGATGTGGAACTTTTGCCTCAAGAAGTTGCTGAAGCCAAAGTTTCAAAACCAAACTGTTTAGAATTGCAACCCATCCAGAGTTCTATTATTTCATGCTAGCACAGTTTTTGGAGGGAACATGAACAGGTGTAAACTGATTCATTCAAAACCAGGAGGAGATCTAGAGACAGACAGAGCTGCCTACTGCAGGATTTTTATGCTCTCTTCCGAATTATTTGATATTGGAACCCAGTAGACTCGCTGGATGGTGTGCTCCACACTTTACAGCCAAAGCACTCACCTCTTAACAGCCTCTGTTGTTTATATATTTAAGAAATGAAATATCTTACTCTAATAAAATCAGGCAGACAAAACCAAGAAGTTGTCAAAACTGTGTGCCCAGTTATCACTCTCTGAGGATCACAAGTTGCAAATCGATTTCACATCTGCTTTTGGGGGGGACAATTTGTACAGCTTTTCATTCATCTAATTTTCAATATCTGATCTTTTATTTTTTTAAATTTTTTTTAGTTGGAGGCCATTGGTGCTACCAGTCACAGAAGTATGAACAGCCACGCTGTGAAGGTACTGCTAAACAATTTATTTTTCCAATCACATTAGTGTTTGGATTCTTCTGTTTTGCAAAGGACCTCTTTACAGAAATAATGCAAAAATTCACACAACTCAGCATTTAATGCTGCATGATCATGTTATATGCAAACATAAGCGCTAAACAGGATAGCTGAAGAAGGGCGTTTTGAAGATACCAGTGTTTGTTCTAACTCTTCATTTTGTTTCAACCAAGGATAACGCTACAAATATAAAAATAACTCTAAACGTGCTCCAGAGGTAATCATCCCGGCAAGCTGGGTATAGACAGCTATTTAAATTCTTAAGGATGGTTATGAAAAATCCTAATGTTCTACCTACAACTGCACCTTTTGTTTTACCAGCAGTATCCACCTAGGCTGACTGCTCCCTTGCTCATCCCCATGTCCTGCCCAGCCCTCCCTGGAACTGAATGTGCTGGGAACAGCATTTCCACACTCAGCACCACCACCACATTCTTTTGCTTCTTGTTATAGTTTTCAAGTTTCTATAGTCTCTATAGTTCAGCCAACCTCAGCAGTAGTTCACTTTCTGTTTTACACCCATTTACATGTGCATATTTTCCTATTAAGCTTAACAGAACATTCTTGACACATATACATATTTTTAAAACTACAAAAAATGATATGCTAAGAAAGTTCCTGTATTAAATTCCAACATCCAAAGACCTTTTCTTCAAAGATGCCTCCAATTTTGCAAGCAAGAATCTACTGACTGTTTGATGGTTTGGCTTTATCAAGGATTTGCAGTCTACAGAAAAAAATTATTTTCTTCATCCTTAAATAGATCCTCGACAATGGCATCTAGTAGATGTCACCTGCAAAGGAAACAAACAGTCACCTATCAATATTGTCACCAAAAATGTCGTTTATGACAAGAGCCTTAAGCCACTGAATTTTGAAGGATATTATGTGAAGGGATCTTCAAAATGGAACATAGAAAATAATGGACATACAGGCAAGTACTGTCTAATTATTACTGTTATTACGGGATTTACTTGTGCCTTCACTTAGAACTATACATTTGCTTCTTCCATGTCCTAGGCAAGCAAGCAAGCAAGCAAGCAAGCAAAAATAAGATAGCACCCCTATATTTCAGAAGTGAAACTTTCTGAAACAAGGTCTTCTGGGAACTTTGTGGGAATTATCTGGTTTTTGGACCCTGGACATTGTACTCAAGTGTCTCAGCAGAAACTGGTTCTGTGCATATGCAGAAACAGAACTTGAGATGTCCAGGGAACCTCTACGGCTAGGAGGCAGGCGAGTATAGGGGTTTAAGACAACAGTTTTGGCAGAGGTATATAACTTCTGCTGAATGCTCCTATACCCTTCATTTCTGGGCTTGCCCTTTCTGACTCTTGCTTCTGCACAAAGAAGAATTCTGCTGAAGAACACCACAATCTGGGAAAGTCATTCAACCAGTGGCTTGAAGTGTGTGTGTCTTATTAGTTCTTTAAAGCATGAGCTGAAATCTCAGATTTCAACTTGTTTTCTCTGCACGCAGAAGTAATCTAATGTAAGGTTGTTGATCAGCTACTTACTGATTCAGTAAACAGTGAATCAGCGACCAGCAAATCAATAAACAGTGAGTTAGTGAATAGTGATTTAGCACTGTTTCACTTCCTCCATTTTTCTTCACTAAAAGCAATACTAATGATGATGCTTCAACAATATTATGCTAAAATACTTTAAATTTTAAAATAAATCTGTTGTCCTTTTTATTTTTAAACTATCTATGGGTGTTCTTAAAATCTTAGTTGGATTGTTTTAACTGCCAAATCCCTAAAATGGTAAGTTGCAAGTGGCAAATATTTTCCTAATTTAAAATGGAAAGGTAGGAAAGTAGACAGCTGGGTCGATTTTCACAGCCAGAGATTCTAGATTAAAATCTCAGTATTTTGACAGACCATAAGAAAAAGATGTGTTTTGACTTTTCACTGGTATATGGGTTAATGACTTTCTCGTTACAGAATGATATTTTAGAATCTCCATATTACAGTCGCTGTGCATAGAAATATCTTTTACACAAAAATTAATATTCATAAGGTTTGGTCAGAATTTTCATCTTTCCCAGACATGCGAAAGGATTAGGTTTTTAATGTGGACTTTTAAAATTTCTTCCTTCTGAGGGCAACAAACTCCTGTGCTACAGTGAGTTCAACACTGGAACTGTTATTGCTTAAATTACAGCTGCAATTAGAAGCTCTACATGAGATTAGACTATCATTATGTTCGATGATGTGCAGATAGCAAAGGTCAGGGTCTCAAAGGTCCTACAATCTAAATAAATAAAACCAATGCAAGTTTCCGGTTCATTTGGAATTCAGAACAAAAATGAAATCTCTGAGAATTCAATCCAGGTCAAAACAGTCTTTCCTATGGAAAGAAAAGTACTGTGCTTCATGTACAGGTCTTAATAAGTAAATTTTAAAAATAAATCCCAAATATCTCAAGCACAGGAATTGATGGTGATTTATAGCTAGAAAAATACCTCCTAAGAAAATTTTGGTTTGCTGTTAACAACAGATGAAGCATCACACTAAATAGATATAATGACTTAGATACTTAGGCTTAAGTTGCAACAGAACTCTAAATACAACAGAATGTCTTTAAACCCCGCCTAAAGCAAATGTTACAGTGCAGACAATAGGAGATAAAAGCAATGTTTAAAAACCAAATAAACTGTGATCAAGTTTACTTTTAAGAATACTTTGATAGAGGATGTTCTAGACAAAAAAAAATGAAGGAATATAGGGCCTTCTGAAAGTTATAAGTAGCTCTGAATCCTGGGGTTATAATGGCAGTGAACAAATGCCTACAAATCCCCTCAGTGCCATCAAGGAAAGACAGCCTATTACCCTGTTTTCTTCAAAATGCAATTAACCGATGATACTCCAAAGGATATATCAATGGATGCCATAAAAGTCTATAAAACCCTTACCCCAGAACAATCCAAAGTGGTGCTCTGTCCTTGTCCTCCATTTTACAAAGGGAAACAAGTATCATCAAATTTATTTTATTTATTCAACTGAAGTAATGGGTAACTCAGCTCTCCAGCACGTCAGGCTGTACACAAGTCATTCAAGTTCACAGAGCAAATCCTAGGCAGAAATGGGAACAGAAGCTCCAAGTGCTGTTCCATAGAGGGATGCCCAAATGCTGTCGCGTATCACTGGGAAGCGGGCTATAAGATTTCTCCCTTTCATCTCAAATTAATCTCGGCTAGCATTTTGTAAGAGTTCAGCTTCTGCAGAGTTGAACTTCTGGAACCCTTGGTATGAAAAACCAAGCCAGAACTTTAGGATAAATTTGAATCTCAAGAACATGCATCTCTACTCTCAAACACTATTAATGTATAATCTGATTTTTTTTTCTTAAACTACTTATTTGTTTTCCCCAGTTAAAGTAGCATTAAGCACATCCCCTAAAATTGGAGGTGGAGGTCTGCGAAGAAAATACAAGGCGATAGAATTTCATTTGCACTGGGGAGTCCAAGGTGTGCAGCAATACCTTCCCGGGTCAGAGCACAGCATAGATGGAGAAAAACAAGCCATGGAGGTAGGTGAGACTGTTTGTGGATTATGGCTTTTACTCAAGAACTCTGGCTTTTTAAGATACTGTTGCACAAAAGCTATTGGCTAGTTCTCCTATGAAACCCCAACAGTGGAAATAAAGAACCGAGGACATGTTGCTCGCTAACCAGAACACACAGGAAAACACAAAGGCACGGGACAGACGACAAATCTAGATTTATATAGCCTTTTGGGAGGAGAAACATTTCAAAGTCTATACAGTCTGATTACACTCTCACACGGCTTATTCAGATTATATATTCATTTCTGGGACTGCAACCATGAATCAACCTATGCAACCAAAAAAAAAAAATATTCTCTTCAAGGCAAGACAAGTCGCCAGTGCTGATACACATGGATTGAGGAAGGAAGGCACCCCTCTTCCAAACCACGGTGTAAAAATCTGCCTGTTCTACTGCACAGGCTGAAAATTGAGGGCTGTAGCAGTCCACAGAGCGCTTCGCCTTCTGGGGAGATGTGTGAAATGATACCATGGTTGATGAATGAAGTTTCAAATTATGGTCCACTTATTGCATAGCTCCTGCCTCAGGTCAAGGGCCTCGAGCTGTCTGTCCCCAGCCTGCGAGCACCAAAGCAGCTCTGGCCCCATGGCAGCATAGGTGCAGAGAAGCAGCCAGGCTGCGCTTACAAGAACGAAATGTAGAGGAAAATGAACAAATAATTGGCCTTGACTATTGTGTTACAGCTTCATGTTGTCCACATAAGAGATGATGTTTCGGATATAACAGAAGCGAAGAAAAATGCAGATGGTGTGGCTGTGTTAGCATTCTTTATAAAGGTAGGTAGCCAAATTTTTCATTGCCCATCTCAAATCTACCAGCAATTTGGCTGAGTGATCGAGTGTGTTAATGTTGCAGTAGTCCAAGACCTAAGCCTCCCTATCTTCTGCAGGCATTCAGTGCCAGCACGTAGTTACTTTACCTTTTTCTATATTCCGCTTGCTGTTATCTTTTAGTGT
Source organism: Balaeniceps rex (assembly GCA_013401315.1). Taxonomy (NCBI): domain Eukaryota; kingdom Metazoa; phylum Chordata; class Aves; order Pelecaniformes; family Balaenicipitidae; genus Balaeniceps; species Balaeniceps rex. Next base: position 31,814 of record VYZW01032391.1, on the reverse strand, counting down.
TGTGGTTCTTTTCTGGTTTATTCACAATTAATTTAAAGCAACCAGTTGTTGAGAAATGTATGATTTGGAATCAAAATATTTCCATTTCAGGCTGAAGAAGAAAATAAAAACTATGTAAGTCTAATAAATGAATTGGACAACATTAAATACAAAGGTAAGACACTTGGGTTGGTCAAAACGCAACATATATTTATTTTGAGCACATGTACTACCAGGTAGTTCATGGTCCAATCATGTTCTAATTACGGTAGAGATTGTTACTTGAAAGTCCAAGCCAAAAGGTTTGTCAAGCACTCTGAGCATCGCAGGTGGGAGAAAATCTAGTTCTCCATATTTGCAGTGAAGAAACCCCCCAGCACCAGAACAAGTATTCCTGCTTCTGCAGGAGAAAGCAAAGCGAGAAGAAAAACATGCGGAGCGTTAACCCAAGAGGTGTGCGTAACTTGTGGGGTCCTGCAGTTGGCAGTCAGGGATTTCACAAGCAGCGCGGTGCAGCTGCCCCAGGCGGCATGGGAAGCGTGCGTGGGGATGAGGCTTTCCATAGCCATGAGCAGCAGCCGCGTTTGAAGACAAGCGTGACCAATACCTGCTGCCGCACTTGTTATGAGCGCTATTTCTGCATGGTTTGTCTAGGGCAAACAAAACAGATGGAGCCTTTGCCACTGAGTTCTCTGCTGCCACCTGAGGAAGACCTTGAAAGGTACTATCGGTACGAGGGCTCCCTCACCACTCCTGACTGCCACGAGGGTGTCATCTGGACAGTGTTTGAGAAGCCAATTGAACTCAGTATTTCTCAGGTAAGTCGCAGAGGGATAGCCTGGAAGGTCTGCTTGCAGTTATTTTGCCCCTTCAGCTGCCTGCTCGCTCACAATTTAACACAGACTTGTTAGCTGCTCCACGGCTTTGTGCCTATGACACACACACACTTGCTTGGCATCAGCCTAAACATAGTCCCTAGTGCCAGTTTTTTGACCCTGTTAAATCATCTCTCAAAAACTGGCAGGAAGGGGGAAGGAAGGGCAAGTGACAATGTGAAAAGAAAGCCAAAAAACCCCACAGGTAAACACCTAGCTCAGCTCTTCGTCAGCAGCACTTCCACTGTAGTCATCTGCTCACCCCCAAATGTCACCACTTTTGTCCTGTTGTCGTAAGTATTAGGATACCAGAACAGAATACTTCAAAATCCAAACTTTGAGTCTATCAGCATCAGCTTTAAGCAACCCATTTTTGTCCTACAGAGAGGAACAGAAGACTGAATCATGACTGCCTCTAAAATGCAGATTGTTCAGCTGACAGAGTACACAATTAAAATTCAGTTGTCCTGGAGTGGAATCCCAGCAGTACTACTAGCCAGCACAGCCCGGCCGAGAGCCAGCACCTGTATTTTTGTTCCTTACCTGCAGTGTACTCATAATCACTTCAGTCACAGGGCAATGCTCAGCCAAACATAGCACAGTACACAAGAGCGAGCATCTGCTTGCTCCGGGCCAGCTTCTTGCTGAAGCAGTTAGAAATTTGAAGTGAAGAAAGAAATCCTAGCGCTCTTACTTTGTGTCACTGTGACGCGATGGGCAAGGACAGGACCGTGTGCGTCAAGAGGACTGGTGTAACCAGGTCCTTGAGCTGGACAAAGCATTTGGCTGACACAGAAAGGAAGTCCCCATGGTTTCCAAGGCTAAGAGAAGTCACCTGTTGGTGACCTCTGGCAGTAGCCTCCATCACATTGTTTCCTGCAAGGTTTAATGCATCCATACAGTTCAAAACAATGCCACAGAGTAAGGCACTGCAGATTTATATCACAATTTCCAGTGTTCCATAGAAATAGAATTTAACAATCTATTCTTTCTTCAATGTCTGCAGATTTCTGGATTCTCAACAGTTTACTTTGATGGGAAGAACTCAACACACATGGTTGAAAATTTCCGGCCTGTTCAGTTTCTGAACGAACGAAAGGTGTACTGGTCCAGTGCCAGCATCCTCCTGCCTACCACTAAGGTTTTAATGTTGGTCCTGATCCTTACATACATCCTGAGTTCTCTTTTCCAATGAACACTTCTCACCTCATTCAAGGTTCTGGGCTTTTTGGAGGTTTTTTTTTTCCATTGTTGCTGTTGTTGGTTTTTTGTATCGAATATTCTTTCTAACTACCAACTCATGAATCATATCTGAATAGAGAATTTAACCTTTTCCTCCTCCAGACACTAACCAAGGACTTCTGTTGCTGCTCTTATATAAAATGAAACCCATTGCACTAAATCACAAGAATTCAAAGGAACTGTGAGATAAAGCTATGAAGATTCAAATTAAAAAAAAAAAAAAAAAATCACTTAAAGAAAACATTAGGATGGATTATCTGCAAGCCTGTACTTTTAACACAACACTGGAAGGACACTTTACAAGCTATACAGAGGACCTTCAAGAGGAATCTGTTCTTAAGTGCCTATGAGGGGTTTTGTTTGGAGTATGTTTACATTCAACGCTGCAAATCAGGAAGACAGTAGCACGTGGAGTAATTCTTACCATCCCTACCTTGTCCTACATGAAGGTACAATACAGAGCAAAGAAAAAATGCTCGCACATAATTGAGCAACATCTGGGTCATCCTGGCTAGTGAAGGATATGTGACAAATTTCTTCTGTACTAACACAGGTTTCCCCCCTTTTTCCTTCAGAATATCTAAAGTTAATTTTTAGGCAAGGATACTGGATTCCTTTAATCTAATCTAATGATTCTAGATTTCAGGTTTCTCTATTAAGCCTATTTATTCAGCCTAGTACAGCATCCTGCTCTGGGATGCCCATGGCTGATGTGATGTGCTGGAAAGAAAAAGGGAAGCTCAACCACGTATATCAGCTGCATGCCTGTAGAAATTCCCTCACTTTGGAGGGCTGCATTTGAAGCATGAGACTTTGCATAATAAAATGGGACGGCTCAAGAAATGGCTCTTTCCAGTATCACATCTTAGAAGGTTTTAAATTTCAGTTTGTACATTTCACTGTGAACATTTCTATATGATTTTTCTTTCTTTCTTTCTTTTTTTTTTTGGTATAATATCCTACCGGCAAAATATTCACATATGGTTAAGATTCATAATTTTTCCAAGAAGACTGTGATTTGAATTGATTTCTTCAGATCTTATGCAATTACTTACAGAAAAGCTCAATATATTGGTAAATGGGATTTCCTTATATTATTCCAGTTCTTTCTCTGAAGACAGACATAGCTGTTTTCTTTGGCTATTGCTGTATAAAATGTTACAGCTTCTTTTAGAATTTTAGATTTTGGCCACACCAAAATAGGATTTCATATTAGCAGGCTTGTATTTTTTTTTCTTTGGGGCAATGTTTGCAGAGATGACTTTATGCTACAGCTGTATGGCCATTTTCAGAAAAGTCACGGCAGTGAGACTAACCACAGCTCACCAAAGGAGAAAAAGCAGGGTGAAAAATTATTTTCTTATTTAACAATCAATAATATAAGCTTAAACAAACACATGAGAAAGCAAATTGACCTTCTTCTGTTTAAAGGAATGATTAAGACTTTAACTGTATTTTTAGCTAACTGAAAAATTTTTGAGAAGCAACAATAAATGAAAGATTAAAGTTGAACAGAGACCTATAATTTCAATGCCTTGAGTTTTTATTTCTTTCATTCTTGCTGAAGGGGAATCCACACAACACTCATTCAGAAAAGGAATGTGACTTTTTTTTCCCCCCTATTTTCTTTACAACATTTATGGTTGCAGGGGGCGGGAAGGGAGGGATCTGCAGTACATCTGCAAATCTGGAGATTTTCCTACACATGGGTCACCTGGGTATTATCTGCACATAACAAAATTATTTTAAGTACGGCACCTTGCTCAGCAGAGCTGGTGCACACACCCAGCCCATCAGGCAGAGAACAGGCAGATTTCTTACAATGAAGGAAAGGGCACCATGGATTTACCCAGCATAACTTCACTGCTGTACAAACACTTAGCTAGTTAGTTAGCCAGGATAAACTGCTGCCTACTTACCCATCTGTTGAACATCTCTGTGTTAGCTGCGTCCATTACATGCCTCAACATCCCACAAGTAGAGAATGCATCAAGAAATTAAGGGGAAAGATGCTTTGTTTTCAGGCTGTTTTACATGATGTAATAAATGGAAGTATTCTGAAAGGCTCATGTTTTATTTCTCTTTCAAGATTTACAAGCAATATGGTAAACAGCACAACCACATACAAAAGTCCCACAGGCCTGGGAGCTCCTGTTTTAAGGACCAGCCATGTGAATACTCCTCAGGATGTCTCTACTGAGAACAATGCCTTTTGCACTAAAAAAGCCCCCTGCATCTGCTGGGAGTGTGTGTAAGAGCTCACCATCCCTCTCTGTTCAGATCATTTACTAAATTCATGAAGTGATTCTCACTTCATAGGCAGCTCTTGTAAGGATGATTGGAAGAAACTATGGAGAATCTGGGTCTACTGTCATTTATTGCTCATGATTCACAGGGGCAACTTTTCACTAGGTTGTGCCTCAGTTTACCATGGGGATAGAGAGGAGCATTTACAGCAATTAGTTATGATGAGGGAGGATCTTATTTACTATGAAATATATTAAACATAACTAAGAGAAAGAAACAAAAAATCTGCTGAAAAGATGGTTTGTCCTCTGCAAGTACTCTTCTGCACAAACCTCAGCATGAATAAAATCTGAATAGACAAGTATGACCATTTTTACTGAGTGAATCTGAATTTTATGCCAGTGAGGAAAAGGGAAATGCTACAATCTGCATCTGTGTCAACGATCTAGTTCAATTTGTTCTTTGTCAGAGGCACCTCTTCACAACCAAGCAGACACATTCTGTTCTGGTGCAGGACGTGACATTTACAGGACTAGTATTAACGCAGTAAATCAATACAAATCTACAGCAAAATCTATTCAATTAAAAGAACAGTAAAAGACAGGAAGGCTTGAAGTGGGACATTTGGTTTTCTTTTGTGAAGATAGTTATGGAAAAGTAATTTGCCGTTCCACAGGTAGCTTCAGGCGCAGATTTTCAAGAATTGTATCTACGCTACATTTGGCACGAAACTTCTTGCGAAGACACTAGGAAACAACAGTAACCCCTGAAGAACTAACAGCCAAGCTGCGACAATACAGGAAAGGGCGGGGGAAGGAACGGGGGTATTTAGAAAGACCCAGAAAGAACAATATTTTCCCACGTACAGCAAAGTTAACAGAGAACTTTGTTAATACATTTCACATATGTTGGAGCCAGAGTTGAAGTCTGCTTAGCTTCTGTGACTGAAAACTGGAGTACAGTAGAAAATGAAACAATATTGGAAACTAAAATTCACTAGAAGTGTATGTTTTGGGTTTAAAACAAAAAAAAAACAAACGGCAGGGGCTTTGTCAGTCTGAATCAAGTCAGAGGTAGACTAGCATTTGAATTGCAGAAAACCGGACATGTTACTAATCGTGTTCAAAAGTGCAAAGACCAAAACATTCTGGGAGATTATTCAAGTTTGGATGCAGCTTTGCTTATGAGAACTCTGTCCTTTGGAGGCAGCTTGCATTTTGGTTTAGGGTTTGCCTGTAAAGGGCTCTCATGGCAAAGTCCATTCACCGTAAGGCTGAACAGCAACTGGAGACTCACCAGACTTCAGTAGGCCCTCCCCATCTCTAAAAATATAGCAAGCTGAGATGACATGGCGCTGTACAAAGTATCCAAAAAGCAATCCTTTTCCAGTTTTGGTTCAGACCTCGATTTGGGTGCAAGCCTTCAGAGGTCTGAGAGGTGAAGGAGCACATCTGCTGTATGAAAACAGGCCCAGCTTAACTCCTATCACAATCATCTGACAATCAGCACAGAGCAGGCTGGATGACAGGAGGAGGCAGACACAAAAAAAAATTCCTAATACAATATGTTTTCAGCAAAACATTTTCTCAGGAAGCAGAAAGAGACAAGGAAACCTAGTCATTACTCACAAGAAATATATTTACATTACCCACAAAAAATTTTAACAAATTTAACAGCTTCATTGTATGGTCAGCTCCTCCTGCTGACAAACATGAGCTCAAAATGCACCTTTCTTCTGCACAGAATTATTTTTCCATGACTGCTTGGAGAAAAGGATAAAGCTTTTTGCTTTTTCCTTTCCTCCTTGCCCACCAAGAAGTGGATTTCACAGGGAAGACAGCATTTGCTGGCACAGCCAGCAGCCTTCCTGTAAACAGATGTCATATAGCAAACCCATGTAAAATATCCTCCGTCCACCTGTAGTCAAAAAAGGATACAGAGAAGCCTACCTAGCTTCTCAGGCTGGTTTTGAAGTCTAATAAATGTGTTAGTACCAGGTGTAACATCAACCACCAGAGAGAGGGAGGCCCATTGCCTGTCTCGGTACCTTGCACAGGAGGTAACACTCCACCACAAAAATGATTACGCTTGGAGATTTGAGGCTCTTTTCAACAGTGTTAAAAGTCAACGTGGTGATTTTCTTCCAATAAGCGCTACAAATGACATGGGATTTAGGGAAGTTTCGATGACAGAGAAAAAATGTCATGGTAGCTCTGTGCGGCCAGAGGCGGCTGTGGAAAACATTTCATATAGGAGAAAATCATATACAAATTTAAAAAATAACAAGGAAATGCAGGATTTACTAGTAAATTAATGTGTACCTGTGGAAAAGCCAAGAAAACTCTAGCTGCGATGCACTGAAGAAATACACGTGAGGAAACCGAGCCGGGTAGCCTCCCGCCACGCTGCCCAGCCTGACAGGCTGCTCCCCACAGACACAGGGGACAATGCAGCCGACCACGATCCTGCGGGGAGCAGCATCACCTGTGGAAATACACCACAAGAAGCACCCGAAACACACCTTGCTTGTATGCTGCATCTCTCACTTGCTGCTCAGAGAGCCTTATGAAAGCGCCTGTTTCAACACGAGGAGATGCACCCATAAGGAAGCAGCTGAGGCACCCAGGACGTCTGCCTGAGGTGTCCCATGCCCCGTGGGCAGTGCTCAGCATGGCAAAGCTTTGTGCACCTTGTTTTTATCAGCATTATTTCCCCATCTGTAACCTCCTTTGCAGACAGGACTGACTCACCGCTTCGCCGTTCGCAGGCTGTGGGAAGCGGCAGCGGGGCCGGGCTGGGGCCCCTCTGAGGCGGGCATGGCAGCATGGCGGGCGGGCAGGCTGCAGCACCCGCTGTCACCAAAGTCGGGTTCAAATGCCAGGCAGGGCAGTCCTGCCACTTAAAAAGTGAACTGAAAGGAAAAAAGCGGGGGGGAGGGGGAAGAAAAAAAGGGGAGAAAAGAGAAAAAGACCCTCTCAGCACAGCAGGGGTGGCAGGCTAGGGGTTGGGCACCCACAGACCTCACCTGCTGCTGGCCGCCATCTTCTGAGGGTCCCTTTCAGTCAGGCTGAGGGGAGCCCAACAAGCCTGGTAAGCCCTTTGCTGCAGGCGTCTGCCGGGGGCTCGTCTCAGGGAATAAAACAGCCAGGCGCTGCCTTCCCCACCACGTTTCGGGTAGCCCTGGGGCTTCGGGTGGCAGAGACATGGCAGCAAACACGACACCACAAGAAAACCTCCCAAAATCAGTGTTGCTTCGGGCTGCTTGAGAAGCCTGCTGCAAAGTGCCGGACTGGCGGCTGCAGGGAATAGGGGAAACATTTCCAGTGCATTTCCAGATGCCACTGGTGGAGCTGGCCAACACCTTGGGGCCACTGATGTGGACACAGTGCCCATTGCAGGATAAAAAGCAATCAAAGAATTTGGAACATGAGCAGCGGAGGAGCATCATCAGGGCCACAGTGACCTCCTCAGCCAGGCTGGATAAAGCTGGGGCAGTTTGTCTTCTTGATGCCCTCCAAACTCTTTCTGAACACAGACACAACTCCTTCAAGCCAACTGTCAAGAATGGGAACACGCAGTTTTCATTATGAAGTTTAAATATATTTCCTAAAAATAACCCGCTGTTTGGGGCTTTTAGTATCAGAAATAAATCCATATACACCCATAAAACCTGATTATAATTAGTCACACAAGTAAAATTATGAGTGTAATTAACTACAGCAATTAATTGAAATGCCTTTGGGACATTATTTCCCTTCTTGCAGTTGAATGCAATTTGCATTTAAAGTTATATTATAAAAGGTATAAAATTGCAATAAATTTGGGTTATTTTATTATCTTTTACCTATTAATAGCTTCTGAAATGATTTAGACATCTAGTACTCAAACACAGTTCTGATTAAAAAAAGTCCAAACAGCTGACACTATTTTAATAACTACGGCTTTTGTCTTCTTATAATCTATCTCCTCCTAGCTAAACTTTTCCATGCCCTTTCTTTTTATTGTATAAAGAGAACCTCACAAAAATCTATTAGTTTCCGTCTACTGAAATTAGCTTCATAAAGTCAACACCCATTCACTTCCCACATTACTAAGCTACTCGTTCCCAGCACGTAGGAGAAAGATCTTGATTGATTAGTTTCCAGATATGTGTGGTTATGAAGAATTTATGAGAGAGAAAGGAAGGCAGAAATGTTACATTTCGCTGATTGTGCTGATGTTGAGATTAAGCCCTAAATAAATGATAAGTCATTTTCTATCAAGAATGCTATATCTTTGAAAACCTAGAATCATTTGAGTTTGTTGCACATGAAACTGTCAGCATTATGCAAAATGCTTTCTTACATGCAGTAAAACATAAAGTTTTATGTCCCGGAACCCAACAGTCACTGCTGTACCTATGAATAATCCTGGGAGAAGAACAGCAAGCTCCCCAAGGTAAAGGAAAGCTGCTGCTGCTTAAAAGAGCAGGATAAAGACACAAAGTCAACCACCGAGGTGCTGAAGTCTTCCTCCAGCCCCTTCAGCTGAAATTCACTGCAACTGATGGCTTTCTGTGCAGCACTTCACTCCAAACACATACAAGTAAAAGGGAGGAGGATTCACCATGAATTTCCACGTCCTCAGAGAATTTCAGTGCTCTGAATCATTGATATAGCTCAAACATTTTGGGAACTAGGTGTCAGGACAGCCCCAGTCCAAGGAGTGTCCCTGTGTATAGAGAGCTCAGATGAAGTCTACGAAGCAGGTTGTAGGCAGAAAAATTGCCAAAAAGTGCATTTACTTCAATGGTTTTACACCAGTTTGCATGGCAGAGAACACGGTGTCTTATCAAGCGCTGCAAAAAGGACTCCAGTGTCACTCATATAAAAAACCCTGAAGTGGGTTTCTATTGTCCTGATTGTTAATATTGTATTGCAAGAGCATAAACGGGAAGTTTGGGTTTATCATCCCACAAATATGAATGCATGTGTTGTGGGACAAGATTGATTTGTTTTAAAAAACAGCTATTAAAGCTCATAAAACACAAACGTTCGTATTACATGGAAATACATTTAAAAAGTCAGTGCAATTTCTACTGCAACCATAGGAATGTTTTGAGATTGTGAGAAAGAGTTGGTAGGACAACAGGCAACCCACAGTTCATGATTTACAAATGCCTCATATAAAGCTTATTAAAAAGAAAAATCATGCCTGACCATTTCTTAGCAAGTACCGAATGACCTCAGTAACAGATTCAGCCTGAAGACAGAGATGTCAGCTTGGTGAAGCCTAGCAGCTTGTTTTGCTAACACGAGGCAACACACATAGGAAGTTTATAAAAGGGCTGTACAACAGAAGTATATACACACAAGCACCTCTGACGGATAAAATTCATTTACAAAACAAAAAGAGCATGCACAGTAAGCTATATAAAATGGAATTAACTCTTCCAATAGCTCATTTCCCCCCTTTTGACTAAGACATATATGCCTAAGTAAGTCTTAACTTCTCCAGAAGACAGAGCTGCCTAGAGTTTTCAACTTTCTGGCTAAGCAGACTAAATAGAGGCTTAAAAACCCCAAAATAATAAAGACTGAGATAAGGGTAAAAAAACCCCAAGACATGAGAAAGCAAAAGTTTACTTTATCAAAGTTATTTCACAAAATTTGCCCCCAGCAGAGCCTATAGAAGCAATAGCGTAACTTGCTTCTGCATTTAGAAAATCAGGAAGAACAATACAATAATAAAATCTGCCGGTCGCATGGGCAGCGGTAATAAAAACTTCAGTATCAGTGCCTGTTTCGCTGCGACTTGCTGCCAAGTTCCTGTCAAGAAAGCTGAAATGGAATGATTAACACATCCTGCGCCCTTATTACGGAGCATTCAATTATCCCAGGATACACCGTGGCAAATAGATCATTTTCAGTACAACACTGTACCACGCTCTCCGCACCGCACACTCTCCAAAAGCTTGGCCAGCAGCGGTCTGCTTTTCTGCACCTGGTCCTAATCCTGGGCTTTTGTTTATTTGTTTTTCTTGTCTTCAAACTTACCTGGAAGGGAATTTAAGAAAAGGCAGTGCTGTTATACCAATGCTCTTAACACTCCTGGGTTAGCATTTATAATTAGTAATTTTTATAAGAAGCTCCTTGCAGCACGTTCTCGATCAACAGCACCGTTTGTTCTTATTGAGAGGAATTTGATTGTCACTGATGACTTCTAAGAGTACTCTACCATAAGTAACATTATTTCTACGACCAGAAGGACAGTAGTTTCCTCTCCTCCTACCCCTTGCTCCTTTTCCCCCTTTTTTTAAAAAAACATCCCAGTCTTATAAACGGCACACAGCAAAATGCACCATTACCGGTCTTTCATATGAGCAAATCAGCTATGCAATACAACCCTTGACTCTTAGAATTATGCCTTTCCTGACAGATTGGAGAAGTTATGGGAACTCAGATTAAATGGACAGAAGACAATTGTAAGACTCCAGACTTCTGTATGTACCTATATATAGGCATGCACATACACATATATATACACACACACATCAGTGGAAGTAGTAACACGTGAAATAAAAGGAAAGTACGTTTCTAAAATGTAGAAGGCTACAAGATACAGGGAGGATATTGTAATATACAGCTACATTGCACACAAGAAGGAAAGGCTGAGTTTTAGGAGTAGGTAGCTACCTTTACCTATAGCTGAAAGACTCAGTCACATATAAATAAGCTTTTTATAATAGCATTTACTAGATGCAAATTGTAAATTGGAATGCTAGAAGCATTCCACAAACCCAGCCTGCCGCTCCTGCGTGTCATGTCATGATACAGTAATGTGGCTTCCTCGATTATCAGGTCATTTGCTCTCTGCAAGATATTTTGGGACAGGAAGCTGGAGAAGTGGGGCAAAAATTGACCCAAATCAAATTTTTGTTCAAAAAGATGAAGATAAATAACAAGTCCGCCCAGAAGAAATTGTCCTCTACAAAATTACTACAATAGCAATTTATTTTTTTTTAACTGATCTGTAACAATTTCCATTAGAAATTATTTTAAGTTCATATTTAAGTTTCAGTCTTCATTGGGACAGAAGGCAGGGGAATCCAAACACTCACAGCTAGTGAGACTTACTATTATGTTAGCAGTTTGACTTTTTTACCAGTATGCAGTAATATCTATTGGACTCTGAAGATGGGTTCCTAGCACCTCTACCAGAGACTAGCGGAAAACCAAGGAATTCAAAGACATCTTTGCAAATCACACCGCATGGCACTGCTCCCCCCCAACCACCGCTTTTCTAGAAAGCTGCTCTCCCCTCTTTGTGTTTCCAGGGTCGGGCATTTGGGCTCAAGGCATCAACACCACTTTAGCCCAAATCTATCTGGAATGCTATTTGTTAAAGCAGGATGTTTTTTACAAATTAAATCAGAGTGATTTATGGTGTGAATCCGTAACTCTGGCAGGATCATCTAGGCAAAGGCCAAAGGTCCGAAGCTGATAGATAGAAGCGCACAGCCAGGGAATAACCTGCCACGTGAGGGTCTCTCCAGCAGATAACTGCAAAGTCTAGATGAAAATTCTAATATTCTGAAATAAGAATTCAATTAGGGCCCTAACAAAAGAAATAAAGTCCCATACAGGGTACAGCACAGCACCCAGAAGTTAACGCAGCCGTGTAGAGTACGAAGGGTATGAACTCCTGCAAAGCAGAGAGCAGAGCTTTACAGCCACCCTGCTAGCAATTGCATCACATGCCGTGACAAGTTAAAAGTATCTAATACATTTTTCAGACTGACCTTATAACATTTATCTGAGTGCCGTGGCTTTGAGGAAAAACACACGTGAATCGCAAGGCTTTCAGTTAACTGTGAGAATAGATAACACCAACCGTTTAAAGAACCGTGGCAGAAATAAAGGCTGTGAGGACACTTGAAAACTGGTTCACTCGGCATGTATTCACTCTGAGCCAGGACGTACAACTGTGGACGTGGAAAAACTACAAATAGTACAAGCGATCTGCCTATAACACACTCTATTTTTGGTGTTCCAATTATTTGGGGGATCTAAGTAGTAAAATTACTGGAAAATATTTGGTACAGCTTGCAAGGGATTGTCAGCATAAGTCAGTTCAGCTAGGGTAGGTATTCTATGTTAAAAGTAATTGTGGTAAAGGCAACTGTAAGCAGGTTGAAGGCCTCCGTAAATTGTGCAGGTTGTTCTCTCGTTGATAGGCCGGAACAGCCAGCCAAAATAAATCTGGCCTCTCTCTGCAAGTATTCTTCCTCAAATACCTTCCTTTGGAGTAATATTTTATTTTAAGCAAAATACATAAACAGAAGAAAATAATGTCAGTGCTTTACTATTGTACACATGAATCCAAAATACCCGTGATAATCATCACCAAAATAAATTATTGTACCGGTTTGACATGGTGGGTAACTTCAGTTTTCCTTTCATTCAGCTGGAGAACATTTTATCGTAAGACATTCCTCTGGAATAGTATATATTTTCATGGATTCAGATAAAAGTTATCATATATTTCTTCATATCAAGGCTACGTGCATTAAATTTAGTACTGTGGGAAACAGAAAAAGAGCCTGATGAGAATCTTCAATGATCATTTTTATGCAAGAGAAATAAACAATGCCATTTCCAATGGTTTCTGCAAGAGCCCCTTAAAACAACAGCTTTCCACAAACTTCTGAAAACAAAATAGCAGATATTTGTGCAAAGAATCTATTTTCATGTTTGAATGACTGTAGCCTCTTTCTGTAGGCTAGTAACTCTGGGCAGCATTTTTCCAGTAAGCAGTTTACAGCTGAATTATAAGACAGAGAACCCGGCTAAGAAAACACTCTTCTGTCCCCCTTTTTCCTCTTTTTTTTTTATTTAACCATGGAGCGAAGAAAAAGAAGTTTTGTTTAACAGGCTGGAGCGATCTGAAAAATCAGAGCTCAGGTTGCGTACGTGTCAGCTTTTCCATCGCTGATACTGTTTTCTTCAGCTATTCTGCATTGATTTTTTTAAAAGGTCATTAAGCAAGATACAAAAGGTGAAGTGCAACGTTACAGATTTATAACCTGCCTGAGCACTTGTTAGACAAAGGGTCAGTGCTGCCTGGAACACAAAAGCCCAGGTAAAGTAGGCATCTGCTTTCTACCCTGAAAGATCAAAGCCCAGCTGGTAAAGGAAGCAAGACCAAACCCAGCTAAGACCGAAATACGTTAGGAGGGAATATTCACATCTGCGTTCTATCCCTCACCTTCCTTTAATCAACTCCTAATATTTTTCATTCTTTGATTCAAACTCTACCTTTCCTCACACTCGACCTGTCTTTTGTTGTATTAGACTGCTTGCCACTCACATGGAAGAGAAGGCAACTTTAAAATACAGCTAAGCGTTTTTGTCCCAGTTAAAGCAAATAGGTTAAACAACAGTCCAAGCTTCTTATCCCTACAGATTTTGTGCTAAAAGCTAATCATTCTGCAGGTCACTCCTAATTCTCACTACTTTAAACGGCTGCTAGTTTGCCTCGTGCCTCGTTAAGCAGTCGAATCTCTGGATTATGCTAAAATTAAAATTTAATGACTTCTTTAACTGAGTCACTATTTGAAAATACCATATACTCTAAAGGCAATCGTATTCTAGCTTATATTTCATTCATAATCATTTAAAGAAGTATAACTAGAGGGAAAGGTAAGAAGTTTAAACACCCAGTGTGACATCTTTGTTCACATCTCACAGTCAGAGTGGCCCTCTGATATGCTGCCAACTTTTTATCAAAAAGCTTCCACTAAAATTCTCTTTGTTACAAGTTAAATACTGGGGCTGCCTGTGCTCAGAGAGGCTGTGGGCCCAAAGACTTATTCCCTTGCATATGTCCTTTAAACAGGAACATTTTTATAATCAAAACTGAAGATGAAAAGGCAAGACCGCATGGCAGCAAACATTTACAATTCACTTGCTTGCAAGCAAGGTCATAAACGTGAGCGTGCACTAATGGTCAGTGTCCATCTTTTGGGTCTTCCTGGGTAGAATCCTTTCCTGCCCCTTGAAGAAGCGTGCTGATACAGTGTGAGTGGTTTCGATTAAAGAGTCTCCAAAGGGGTTTTATCGCTTCCCTCAATCTACTGGCTTGGCTCCTGCTAACGAGGCTCCGGGTGCTCTTCACCTTCCTTACTGGCAGGACACTCTGCTGGCTCCTGCCAAGCTTGCTGTCCTAACCTGTAGTTTACTTTGAGGCTGTGTCTCATCGGTACATGTTCATCCAATCCCCATTGCTGAGCTCTTCCTCCCTACTCTTCCTCCTCTACCTCGGGCAAGCCCTCACGCACAAATCCGGTATACTTTGTTCTCCCCACGGTACGCTCCTGCGCGGCACTGGCACCGAGAGCGGTTACACGGGGGCAATTGTCAAAATGTCAGCGGAGCGCTTTGGAGGAGGGATCTGCCTGACAATGTGAGGGCCAGATCTCTGTAATCACGTTGTTCCTTGCATTGTCTCGTTATTCCAAACATCGTAGTACAAACATCATTTGTAAGGCTTTCTTAATTTGCCACTGGTGGTATTGGATCCTGTTTCTGGCTCTGAAGCAGCAGTTTTCCTTTGTTGTTATCCAGTTCTTAACTAACATACACTCTTCAGTTTTCCTGCAGTTTCTCATTGGGAGGCCAAGGTTTATTTATAATACATGTAAATATTTTCCCCATCAACATGCTGCGTTAAGTGAAGGGACAGTTTTTAATCTGCAAACCACCTCAGCCATTGTATGCTAAACATAAAGAAGGTTTCGACGAATACTGTGCTTTCTAGATCATATTTCAGCAAATTTTAAACAAGATTAGCTGTGTACCCAGAGCTACCGAGATACCTGGCCAAGCTTCTCTCTGATGTTAAGATTGAGTTAAGCCTGTTGCCTCAAACTATTTCTTTGACTCCAAACATAGCCAGCACATAATCCACCACCTTTCCAATTTATTTGGCAGTTTAGTTCCTTTTGTCTACCTCAGTTTGACCAAAAACCCTCAAATGGATGGTGTAAAGACAATATAAGTTGCAAGATAATTTGAGGAACTAAAAAGCTATGGAAGAGTCAGTAAGAAGATGATGTGTATTTGAAGACAAGATCTGAAATTCTAGATAAGATGACCTGGCTGTTACAGAACACTGACAAACCAAAGTAAAAAGAAGGTATTTCAGGAAAGAAAATATCTTCATTTAGCTTTTTTTTTTAAAAACCAACTGTATCTGCAAGCATTAGGGCATGCCCCAATTCAATGACGACACTGCTTTGAGCAGAAGGCTGGACTGGATCAACTCGTGAAGTTCCTTCCAACCTGAATTATTTTAGGATTCAATAGTTCTATGCAAAAGTATACAGCACACTATTATTTAATTTGTTTTAAGTCTGTGTAACACTCTGTGGAAAAGACAGCTGGTATAAAACAACCCTGATGCCTTCAGTTTGCATAACAGGGAAACGCATCGGTTTCTTTCATGAGAGAAAATGAAACCTGCCTTGGTAAGGCCCCCGAGAGTTCCCTGTGCTTCCCACTTTCTGGAAAAGGGAGAAGCACGTTATTTTAGCATGTTACACAGAACTGAGAAACAACTTACTGCAAAATGTTGAGAGCAGTTTGGATATACTATTTCCAAAATCCAGAAAGCACAGTCACCATACGCAAGAGCTCTATGAGCTAACTCATTTGCACTTTGCACCCAATAAAAATGTAATGCTGGAAAAAATTCCAGCAGCACTTAAGATAAATAATATTGCTTAACCGAGTACAAGGAGTCCTATATTTTCAGAGGTCAGACAAACACTTTAACAAAGGCTGTGAAGCATCTGCTGCTATAATTTTTTTTTTTTGCAGGGGATGGAACTACACGAACTCTGAATAAACAAAAGCAGCATGCGACCCACCTGAGGACATCTGTTTGCTCTGCAGTCATGATTTTTAAATACAGTGCTGAAAGTTAGAAGGCGAGGTTCAGGTAACGTGGGACAGGAGATTCAGCTGCCTTAGCTCTGTTTTTACAATTTCATATCAACAAGAGACATGAATGGCTGGAACCAGCCCTGAGGTGGTGGTTTATATCTAAATACCAAGGAGAACATCAGAATCCGAGAGTCTTCGAGAACTGCTGTTAGCTGTCACACACAGTGCCCGTAGCCAGAAAAACCACACGCCGTTCCTCGAAACCGTGCGATCCCTTCGTCTGACCCCAAACGCTGACAGGGGAGTAAGTAATGACTCCGATGGAAGCCTACACAGTGGTAATCAGACTGGAAACACGCAGTAGGATGGCAGCTTCAAATCCATCCAAAGGAAGCATTTAACTGTTACGAGATCTGTCTGGGATGATCCTAAATACAAATGAAAGTTGCATCTTGCCGTTATTTTTCCTCGTTTGTTTTCTGCTCTAAAAACTAACAGAGAGAGCCTGCTGGATGGGCTTTTGTACCAATGGATGTTCTTTTCATACTTGTTTATTTATCTTCTTTTAGTCTTAAAATGAGTATCCATACATGCTTTTGCTGTCTCTGCACTTCTCACGGACACGAATAAACACAGGAAAGCAGCTTGGGTTGGTTTTATCCCCGAAGCCCGTTTCAGGGGCATCGCCACCACACCGCCATGCAAGATGCAAATGCTGCCAGCAACTGGTTGCATTAAAGCACAACGATTAACTGCAGTTCAACAAATTAACAGAAATTTTCCTTGTGATCTTCAGTCTTGAAGTCACTTTTCATGAACTCTAAATAAAAGACTAAACTTGATTTTCCAGTACCTTTCATCTGTGCCTTTAGGTGAACAAATACACGAGCCTATGACATGTCCTACGGACACCCCGATGTCCTGCTCAGTTTTCTTTCCTCAGAGCCTACTGGTTTTGTTTGCCCAGACAAAATGACTAAACTGCAAAAAACGAGGAAAACTGGTAATGTCTGTCTCAGTGATGAACATTATTTAATCCCCAAACCCCAAGAATCTTGAGTTTGTGTGTCTATATGATAAAAAAGCTGGGCTGTCACCCATCTGGTTTAGTTTCTTTGTGAGCTACTGAGACTCATGAAGCGAGCAACCGTCGGCGAGAGCAGCATTTCTAGATTCTACAAATGTGCTCAGAAAATTTTCATTTCTATTAAGACCAGAAGCATCCTTAATATATTTTCTAGTTAGTGGCTGATTTTGCTAAAGGGACCTTATCAAACATTGCTTTTAATTTTCACAGACAGGAAATCTTTTACACTTGAACAAGGAAGTTGGAGGCTGGTCCCAAACAAAAGGCACAATCTTCCAAGCTTCTGTCAGGTTTTTATTTTCCTGAAATGATAAATCAGCAAGCATGGATGACTGCATTTTACTAACTTCTTCGTTCAATTTACTGGACCTAAGGGAAAAAGCATAACAAAAGCTGCAATTAATACATACGCTGATCCTGTGGGCCCTCGGCCAGCCAAGGTAGCCGTGCCCGCAGTCCGTGCGCTTTCTCAGGACACTTAATGGCCCCGATCTGTAGATAACGGATAAATCTATGACACAGAGAAAAGCAGCGACACAATCTCCTGTGCCAGCCCCAGGGAGGGCAGGGAACAGAAGGATACACTCCGGCCATAATCAGCAACTCCAGAACAGATGCAAACAATAGGATAAAGATGAAAAATACTTTTGGAGTTGGGTTTTAAGATTTAAGGGGAAGTGACGGTGGTCAACTTTTGCTAGCAGGGCATTGGCAGGAGTTGGTGCATCCATGCTTCCCGTCACGCTGGGGGAAATAAGAGGTTTTTGCATATGAAGGTACTTTCCCTGCTGCATGCTTTCCCCTCCCAGGAGAAAGACCAAAAGCCATTAAGTTGATGGACTTTACTCAAGGTTTAAAGGAAGGCCATCTACCCACCTTCAAGTGTAGGCCACGGATTTTTAGCACTTCAGACACACATACAGGTATGTGAGCAAAATTCCAGCGCAACCCATTTCACAGTTGCTCCTATCTGACAAAATAGGCTCTGCGAATTTCAAGACAGTCCTCATCTGAAACCTGTGCAGTTTTGATCGGGGAAGTAAAAGGCATTCAAGAGCAGAAAATAGCTGCAGTTTTTTGGCAGCGATACAATCCCTTCATCTATTTAATGGCCTTCAGTACGCAGCTGAATTGATTAAAGCTTTACTACTGAAAACAGTACATATGAACATCTTTGCTAATTAGAATTTTTAATTTTTTAAAATTGTACTTTCGATACCTAAAAGCCTTAACACAGAGGAAATTCATGATAGAAGCAACTGTAGGTCATATTCCTTGATTCAAATTAAATTTTCAATATTGAAAATGCGCAAATGACTCAAATGACACTGTGTAATTATCACACTTGCGAAGAACGACCACTGCGAACGCTCTGAAAATTTATCACTAGGCAGTGAAGCCGACTGCATTGAGCAAGCGTCATCATTTAATGCTGCACAAATGCTCCAATTGCAACTCATAAATACAGCAAGAGATGGTTTCATTTCCAGAGACACCAGCTTCTCTGGCATCATCCTTGGTGACACTGAATGCATGCTAATCCTTGGTGAAATATTCATTTAGCATCTTCAAGGGCCATAAAATAAGAACAATAGTTCATTTCCAGCTAAACATAGCCACACTGTTTTTGGAAACATTCAAAAAACAAACAACCCCAAGTGATATGTGACTCCTGATAGACCAGCTTACTGTGGACTTTGGTCCAGTTGCCAACTCAACCAGATTTACTTCCTTTTTGGAAAAAAGAGTGATTATAATTGTAGTCTCATAACGTCAGTGTCTGCTCAGAGGAAATGTCTCAAAACTATATACAGTCAAGAAGAAAATACATGAGCAAACACTCATAGATACAGAAGCAGCAGCAGGAACATATCAGTACGCCAAGACTGTACGTAAAGTGCCTTCAGATCCTTGTTTCAAAGGCACCACTTCCAAGAGCAAACCCTTCACGTACGTAAGGGATCGTTTCACTTACTGTTGAAACGGATTCTTTTCTAAGAATAAGATCATTACTATTAACAGCCGTACTGAACTAAGGGATTCAACTGAGAAAATATCACACTTACCTTCTGCAAACAACAGAAGAGTTTCAGATGAAAATACAGTTCAGGTACAATCTGCTTATCAGTTACTGGAGTTACGGTTTCCTGTCTTTTCAGAAATTCCATGAACCAACAACTGAATTCACCTTCTGAAGTTTTATTTTACTTCTAAATTGCAAGCCATTTGCAAACGCACATGTCCAAGCAATAGCACAATCAATTTTGACCTCTTCCTCCTGTATGTTTCTCTCAGAGTTGGCACCCCTCCAGTGACGAAGTGAAAGATTGTCGCCTTTGACTTTCCACTTTGTTAGCCTAAAGTCTTGCATCAGCTACAACCTAGCAGTAGGATACATCTAAAACACACTGCCATACGTTAAAATAATACCAACAAACGTGCATCACGAATGGAAAAGCCTAGAAGAAATCTCATATTCAACTCTGAGTAAAAAGACCAAATATTTTCTCAAATAGAGTATTCTCTTTCTTCCTTTCCTTTTTAAATCTCAGTGTTATGATCTGACACATGCAGGGGGGGCTTCCTCTAGCAGTAACCTACCAAATGAACCAGATCTCTGGTAGAATTTACCTTGCTAAACTCAGTTTGTATCCTGTGCAAAATTCTCCCAAGGACTTTTGGCCATTAGCATTAACCTCACAGTCACTTGGATTCACGATGAAGCGTATCTTCCTGAAAAGCCATTCTTAGTCTCTGTTTACATAAAACTGCATCTTATTTCTGCAGGTAAACCAGAAAGTGGGCTTCAGGATGGCTTCAAGTTTTTTCCCCTTCTTAAAGAAAAGAAACCTAGTGGCACATTGGCCACAACTTGTAAAGAAAAATAAAATGTAACCGAACACATCACCCTCTGTACTGACCACAGCCACAATACAAGCTACTGTTACAACGCCTGAACCGAGGCGTACTTTCAACGTTTAGATGGAGCAGATGATCTCCTTTTTTCCAGCCCAAGTTATTCCGTGATTTTTACGGACTTAACAGGTTACAAAACAACATCAGAAGAAACGATGACCGCCTGTGCTACAGCATGTGACTCTTCCTTCAGCTACAGCAAAGAATTTCCTTTGCTGGTGAATGCAGCAGTTTCATTCCCTTGCAAACTGCTACCTGGAGAAGACCAGGCACCTACACTGAAGCAGTACAGACACATTATTTCTTGGCCTGTTATTATGAACTATATTTATTTTTTAACTTGCATATTTCCTTCTGCTTCTGTGTCTTTTGTATGAATCATATGTTAAGAGAGCTGTTTCTATCTGATGGAAATTGATATTCTGCTTGACCTAAGATGCTTATTGATCAACTCTGCAAGAACAATTAAACAAATGCTTACACACAGAATTACTAAGTGCCATTTACTTCAGATTCTATTGAAACATGAAAAGTTTTAATTTCAGAAATCGTTCCTCCCGGTGAGGCAAAACCCTGCGCTAATAAGCAATATACAGATGATTCCCACTGCAGATCAACTTTGGTTTATTTTCTCATTTTAAAAGGTTAAAAGTAAGCTTTCTCGTGAGAGCACATTACTAAACACTAATTCAGGCTTCTGCTCGCAGAGCGGATGAGGCAGGCAGCGCTGCCGCCGCGTGGCTGTGAGCACCGTTGCACTGCCCCAGGTCCGGCTGAAAGCAAAAATTCAGCACACGCCATTAAAAGATTTGCCTTGTAACTTCCTATCAGCCCCTCCAAGGGTGGAATCTTTGCATGATTTGCTTATAATCCCATTATTTCTGCGACATTTTGAAGCAAAGCCTTTTTTTACCTACTTTTCTGTGAAACTCAAAAGGAGCCTTATTTACCACAGCATGAGATCCTGGAATAAAATTATTACAGCTCAAATTTTAATTGTCCAAGTACACATACAAAAAATAAGCAATTAAATATTTCAAAGGACATTTAATTTTTTCCTCACTTCAATAACCTGCAGAAGGATTCTCAAGGGCAGGTAAGAAGGGATCCCATGTGCAGCCACTGTGCTTCTAAGTCATCGCTGATCTCACTTCAGATCTATCAAAATTACACCACAGAAAAATGTGAGAACCATTCAGTGCACCAGTTCTTCAGACTTACTTGTAAGAAGGAAAAGTCTCCCCCTCTCTCATGTACACAGGCATACATTTTAAATAGGATTAAATAGACTAATTCTAAAAAACTGAACAGCATGTTCTTAAAAGGAGAACTAAAATAACTTAAACCTTAGAAGAGCTGAAATATCTTGGTATTTAGAACTAAGTGCTATGCTGGACAAACTGCAAAGAATTGCTGTACACTCACTCACACATTCCAATCTTTCGGATTGACAAATCCATTCAAGCTTAATGAAAACAGTACGGAAACTTCAA
The DNA here is from genome assembly GCA_013401315.1 of Balaeniceps rex. NCBI lineage: Eukaryota > Metazoa > Chordata > Aves > Pelecaniformes > Balaenicipitidae > Balaeniceps > Balaeniceps rex. Next base: position 10,051 of record VYZW01032391.1, on the reverse strand, counting down.
AGCAGGAAAACGGCTATTAAAAATTATCCGACAAGAAGTGACACTTCATCTGCATCCACGGTATTTAATTTCTTTGAATAATAGTTACAGATAAACAGGTTCACTCCATATACAATTACCGATACCTTTTTTTAATACAGCTCATATTCCAGTACATCAACACTATTTTATTTACAAGGTATTTATGTACATTAACATCTTTCTAAAGTCAGTGCATTGTCAATAAGTTCTATACAATATTTTACAAAGTGAATGTAGTTAATAGTTAACTTAATATTTACTACTAATTCATGAATTAATTTAATTTAAAAAATTAATTACAACCAAGGTAACAAACACAGAAGATCAAATAACATTAGTAGATTGTACTACCTGCTTAAATAAAACATTTTAAAGTAAATCTGTTGAAAACCTTTCACTTTTCATGGAGTTTGCGTAGGGAGGAGTAGACAAATGGGTATGGAAAAAGCTTCTAACCTAGAAATTCACAAGTCATGTTTGCTTTTCTTCAGTCTCAACGTTTAGACCACTGCAAAGATAAAAGGCCATATAGGATAGGGAGCAACACTTCACAAGTAAGACAATACTTATTTTGGAACCGATCTGCTGTCCTCAAAGAGGCACAACCTCCAACAAAGGCAGGGAGGTTTCTGCCTGAGTAAAGACAGCAAGATCAGCTGATATAATTCCTTAAATGGATAAAACTCAGATCTTTCTGGAAATTATAAACTTACTGGTAGGTTTGGCATTCTTGTAAAACACATTAAAATGAATCCAAACATTTATTTCAGAGATCAACCGCGTAAGTATCAATTTTGTTAGTGAAGATACAAAACCTAAAGAATTTGGAAGATGAAATATGAGAAAATTAGTAAGCTGCTTAGACTCAGCTGAAGAACAAAAGGCCAAAAGAGTGAAACTTTTATCTTCATTCAGATATGCAAACAATTTAACACTGAAAATGTTTAAAGAAATGCCTACTCAAAAAATAACCATCTTTTTTCCAGTCTCTGCTAAGACTCAGTCATGCTTTCCTTCATGCAATAAGCCCGTTTACTAAAAGAGCATGTTGCAAGGGCACGGAAAGCAATTCTGGTTTAATTGCAAGTATATGCATAACCTGTTGCAAAAAAGAAAATTTGAAAAGGCAACCGAATTTTGAAAAAGAAACTCCATTAAGTTATGAAACCAATTAAAAAAACCATCCATGAATGCTACGATAGCTACCTGACAGCCACAGCTTCTTATTTGTTTGAAATACACAGTGGATAATTCACAGCCATTCACTCCAGAGCCCTTACAACAACAAAAACAAACTATGTTTTTGAATTTAATTATACGAATTTTTAAAAGTGCAAATTTAAAAGCAACACCAGTCATGAAACATAAGCTCAAGCATCTTTCCTTCCAAAAGCTGGGAACGTTTTGTGCAATGTGCACATTTTAAGACACCATGCGTGTAATCACAACTACTCTCTTCAACCTGAAGTTTCTTCTTGAGGCATCTCAAAGTTTGAGATAGCACTCTTCAGGCAGAAAAGCCATTCCTGAAACATGTTGATCTGCACAGCCAACACGTGGAGAAAACACAATTACAATAAATCATTCAAGTGTAGAAATTAATCTCTTCTCAAATTATAATTTGGTTGTGCTCCCAACATACAGGAAGAAAGCAACTGACACACACTAGTGGTGGCAAAACTGGAAACGTCTCCTACTCTTGATGTTCATTCTTTAAATTTGTGCACTTTTCATTCTCTTGCTTTCCCTGTTTTGCCAATAAAATGCAATAAAACTGCAGGAAAAAGGAGGTAGCAATATCATGTTGTCCAAAGACAACACTACTATTTTTTTTTCCCCATTATTTTAAACCTAGAGAGCCTCAGGGGTTTGTTAGAACAGTTGGTAAACTCTACACTACTTTGTTTAGCTCTTATTTGGACTATTTAATTTAGCTCTTATTTGGTCCTAGTTGGCTTTTTCTCAAACCATTTTATTTAAAGGCCAATGGCAGTCTCAGCCTGATGTCTAACATCAGAAAAGTTTAGAGCATGTAGTGAGATAACAGAACAAAACAATACTATCTTTATATTAACTGCTATTTAATTAGGGTTTTCTTTTTGTGCTTTCAGATCACAGGGTACAATAACTACACTTAGGTTATCTGTTTCAGTAACATTTTTGCCAAATATAAGTTTCAGGATGTTACCCCTCACATTCTCAAAACAGTCCATGGAAGATCACCTGCTTACTGTAAAACACAGTACTTCTTATAATCTGACTCAAAATCTTCATCCATGCTGCTTGTGTCTGCCATCTTTTTGCCGTCTATCTTTGGCAGAAATTGTGCATAGTCTACCCCCTGCTGCTCATAGAAAAGAATGTAGGCAGAGTCGGTGTCGATTTCGTCGGGATGCAATTCCTGCAAGAGAGAAAAACATCTTCTGAAATCCGCAATGGGACAATTGCATTACTGTCACTGAACTTAAAATACACGCAATTGCCCTAGAAACAGTATTTTTAACTGGCTGTTTACAACAAGAAGAATCCTATTTTCTGCCTCCCTTATTATAGTTATAAGGCTCCATTATTTACTTGAAAAGTATGACGAATTTTGTACTGATAAATGCAAATACTTAGAAATGTCAGAACTTAATTATTCAGTAATTGAATACAAAACTGCTAGCATCATGAAAAAATAATCTCGGGCTTCCATTTTTAGTAACGTTTCCATCTTTGTACAAAATAAGCATCTTTCCTTAACCATGGTAGCAGCTGATGAACAGACGTTGAATTGAAAAACAAAATCTCTGGTACAATTTTAGTTAACAATTTTAATATTTATCCAATGCAACTTTTGAGATGCTCATGATTTCAAAGAACAGTTCTCACGAGATGTAAATTTCTTGGGCTCTAGGTAACCAAGACAAAAATGATTTGCTACACAAATAAATGATTTACCTTACAGCTACTGTCATTGTAGCAGTACCACTTGTTGTTTGGGTTTTTGGCGTAAGTGACATAATGACCCCCTCCCATAATTCCTGAATGGCACTGAAGAAAACGAAGAAGAAAATAAATTCTGGATCAAACATCAAAACTCAGAATTCATGGAATAAATGATTCACAAATTCACAATTTTTAAGCGAGAGACAATGGTTCATGACAGTCTATACATCTGGAGCTGACTAAACTTACAGACTCAAGCAGAAAAAACATTATGCAGAGATACACTTTTCAGTTGTACTCAGTTTTATGGCAAATTTATTTTGCTGACAATGGTTCTACTTTGTTCTCCTTCTCAATAGATCCCTATTTTTTGTAATGAAAACAACAGAGTAAATCCATTTGGTCAAAACAATGCCACATAAAGGTAGTTTACTTGCATAAAAAAAGTCAACTTACCGAAATTGCATAAAGATTGTAAATAGGGTTAACACATACTTCTTCTCTTTGGTCATCTGCAATATCATCCTCGCTGTGGCTATCAATTTGACCGTTGATACTGCCATTACTATATGCATTCTGCTCACAGATGTATCCATTGGCTAGAGTCATCTCACTGTCCTGACCAGTATATAGTTCACTCTGGCTACCACTCAAAATCTGCCCTCTAGTAAGAGCATCACCTTGATCAGAGGTAAATCTCTGTTCCTGGTCAGTACCATTCTCTTTACTTGCATCCAAATTTTCTTTGCTACTTGACAGTTTGTTTTTACCCAGTTGTGGTAGCCGCAGACGCCCTTTACCTCTTCCTAAAGTCCTTGGGCTATTATTTGGGCTACTGTTTTTACTTGAAGGACAGCTGGTTCCACTTTTCCTCCCCAAAGACGGAGATGCTGAAACAGAAAACATGTGGACTACTTAGATACGTAAACACATAGTCTATCTTTGCACACACACATACACACACCTATAAACTAAACTTTGCAGGAGCACATTCTTCACTCTTAATCCAGCCCACTTACACAAGCAGACTGCGCCAATATCTGTTGTCACTGAGTAACTTTTTTTTTTTAAANTAAGTTTTTGTTTTTAAATGGTAAAGCTTCACTAAGCGTTCCAGGGCAAACAACAGAAATGAGTGTTTCGAAATAAGGGTAGTGTTTTGGCCAAAGAAACATTAAGATTTTGTTTATAATATGATTTCTTTTTCCCCCTCCAAATATCAGTATTGACTGGAATTTTCCCTGGTTGTTACCTACCTTTGATATTATTCAAGACAGTAGTGTTAAGGGAGGATGGACTTCTGTTCAGTATCTCTCCTTCTCCTGGCGTGTAAGTGATCTGCAGATCTATTTTTCTAGACTCACATTGGAGAGTCCGCGGTTCAGGAAGGCTGTCAAC
>VYZW01032389.1:125550-136740 GCA_013401315.1 Balaeniceps rex | reverse complement strand
GAAAAGTAACTCTAACTCAGCTGAAACCAGGACAGCCATGCAGCTTCCTGCAGGCCCTCCCCTTGCCGCCTTTTCTCTCCAAGTAGAGCCTGCTCCTTGTCATCCTCCTTCCCATCAATAAAGTTTTCTTCCAAGTCTGCAACAGAAGTAAGGCGATGTTTGAACCCGCAGCTCAGCCCCACACCTGGCTCCGCTCCTTTGCTGAGGGCAATCCAAAGCAGAGCCTCCTCCAGCACAGGGGATCCCAAAACAGCTGCATCCACACAGCAGACTAAAAACAGCTTCCCCCAGGCTGAGGCGCTCCCCCAAGGAGACCATCACCTAGACAGGCCACTATCACAGCAGCACTGATGACGTTACCTTTGGCACGTCCCACACTAGGGACAGAGGAAGACAAAACGATGCCAATGCAGCCAAGGCCATGTGAAGACCAACCCTCTGGTTGTACGTATATGTTTCCTCACGCCACTCTTGCTAGCAATCTCACTAAGGCTGCTTAGTAAACCTGTGCTATTGAGCAACCTGCGCCTCGCTGAAAGGAAGAATTTCTATAGCTTGCTGGCTCCCTGCACAAGAAAGTGATCCCTTAAATCAGAGATAAGAGCACATAAGTCTTCTCTCCCCTTTGTTTTTCTCTGCCATCATAGACTAACTGAGCTTCATACTATTGCCCCTAGACCAACACAACCCTTTCCCCCTTCTTTATGTAAAACACTGTTCAGCATTACCTACTTTTTCTATCTTTACCTGACAAATATTCTACTTCTCACTATAGCTTATTATCTAAAAACTGTCTTTTTTTCCTCTATTTAAATACCAAGCTGATTTTTTTTTCCTCCATCAACCTCCTGTGGGTATTTAACCTTTCTCAAGATCAATTAGGTGTAGGATTCCCAGGCGGGTGGTATGTAAGGTAACTGATGAGACTGTAAACCTGTAGTCAGAACCCAGCTCCTCAGCTTTGTCCCAGATCCACACTCTGGAAGAGTCTACGCATGCTGTTAGGTAGAGCTGTGCTTGTCCAGAAAAAAAAATATTTTTCTCTTTCCCTTGGATCATTTGCCATGCCCTGCACCAGGGACACAGCTATCCCATGTGCAGGAGGTACAAGGACACAAAGGATGTGAGGCTGATGGGGCACATCCACCAGCCTGTGAAGGCAGTCAGAAAGGTGGTCCCACTTCTGTCCTTCTACCACAGTCTGTGGCATTATATCACTCTCCATCTTTGACCTACGCAGTGGGTAGCAAGTATTGTGATAGCACAAATTGTGATAGTACAGTTTCTCATATTAACTGCCTACCTAGTAAGAGTATAGCAGGGAGCTTGTTAACCTTTGAGAACACTAAGCATTAGGATCATCTGGTCTTTTTGTAAACCAGAACAAATGGCGGGAAAAAACAACCGGGCAACGTCAACAGCTGCTGTCTCTGTTAAAATATTCTCTGAGGCCCTCAGCCCTGGAAGCCACCAAACCTGAAAGCTGCTGAGAGGATGATCCTAATGAAATCGGTTTGTAATTCATTACCAATTTGTTCTGACAAGTGGAAAATACCTGCCCAAAGGTTGTGTCTGTTAAGTGCCCATGTTCCAGTTCAAAGCCCTAATTATGTGGGCTCGCCATTCTTCTACTTGGCTGTCCATGTGCGGTTTATCCCACTGGGATGCACTGTTGGTAGGTAAGAAGTAGAACATAGGCTTAGTGGAACGTTACGTCTCAGAGCACAAACCAAGAGGTTCTGGCAGCTGCCTGACCTTCACCAGTCATCATTTGGGTTTATTGTGCTTTATTATTTTGAAAATTGCTTCTGAGGGAGGACAGACTCACTGTGTATTTTTTTTCTTGAAATATCTCTGTGTGATTAGCATTGGTCAAGAATTCATGATGCATCTTGCAATAACATTTCCTTTGTAAATGCATAAAGATTTTACTTCTATAAACAACATTCTCACCTAGGAAAATTCGCCAATTAAAATGAAAACAGTTAAAGGCTGGTTATGGGGTTTTTAATACAAGCTTATTTTGGTCAAACCATAACTGTTACTGCCTTTATAATTTAAGCCCTGAAGCACCATGCAGTCCCTTCTCATGCTAGATAACATGGGTACAGACTCCTCCTACAGATACCACAGTGCTTACTGACCACAAATAAAAATGTATCTCCATATGGTTAACAACATTGTCACTGACTAATCCACAAAATAGTTCACAGAAGTGGGGATTCAAATACACTTACATTTGATGTTAATATAATCTCTGATTAAAAGTGCTTTGGGAGAAATCTCAATATTTCTAAAAAAAAAAATCTGATTTTTATAATGATGGTATTCTGGTTTTAAAATTCAGCAAATATTCTAGTTTGAAATTAAGTTTTCATAGTTTTCTTAAGCAAAAAAAAATGTTTATATCAGAAAATCTTGGCTCTGGCTCTACTTTTTTTTTTAATTGATAACCAGGAAACATTTCTAAAGCAGAATGTCATGCTCCCATTTACTCATGGGTGAAAAATAAAATGCTGCTGATTTTTCCCAGGAGCAAATTAGAATACTCACTGTGCTGTTAGCTATTTTATCTTTGCCACATTCCCAGGGAGAGTCAAGGCATTTGTCTATTCCTTCTAATTCCCCGTCCACTTCATACGATAGTAAGTAAACACGTCTGTTTCCTTCAACAAACGAGATGTTACTGGTCTGTACATGGAAAGACAATCTTACTCCCATTTATACCAATGCAAGCCAAGCCATGCTTTAGCCTAATGTGATCACACTGGATTTCCATCATTTTCAAACCCAATTAAAAGAAAATCTCAGGAACACAGTAGGATTTGCTGTATCAAATCTCTTGATTTAAGAAGCTGCAGTTTAAGGATCATGACAAATAGGATACGCTTCAGGATAGCAGTTTGTTACAGAAATAAGGAGAAACCTTAGCATAAAATCCAGCTCAAAATCACCCATGACTAGTACTGTAGAGGAGTACTGTAGTAAATGATGAGACACAAGATGAATTGTTTTAGGATAGCATTCATGTAATAATTGAGGACTTTGACAAATATCTGTTGACCTAAATTCAAAATGTTCTACTGCTGCTGCTTGTGATAGTAAAATTCTCCATAACAAACCCCTGCAATGCCAAAGGCTTATATTTTTCAGGAAGATAGCAAGGCTGGCTCTGTGCTGCATGTCATTTTGATTCCACATTTGTGCTGTTCAATGCTAGGTTTCATATTTCTTTCTAAAAAAGAAAAACAGCCAAAAAACAACTTTAAGAATTTTTTAGCAATTGCGTAAGACCAAAAAGAGACATGAGAAATCTAGGCCCTGGTAAAATCAGTGGGAGTTGTGCCAGTTACTACAATGAAGGCAGGTTTTATCCTTATTTTTGAATACTAGAAAACAAAAATCTCTTCTTCTCAAGAGACTTAAAACCTCAAGTAATATCAGTATGCTTTCTGATTTCTAAGCTTTAGGCTCCGCTCTCTTCATATCTCCGAGCTTTCTTCCACAAACATAAGACTTTGGAGTACAATTTTTTCCTTTCCTTGAATAAAAGCTGAAGTTTTCCTGAAATCTCTAGACTCAGGGTACTGGAACTTTAAGAAATACATTAAATAGCATAAATCTCATGATAAAATTGTAAGATTTGGCAACACTGGTTTTGCATGATTATTGGCAGGTTCACCTCCATCGTACAAGGTACCATCCTCTTGTGAAGCAAGTTTCTTTGACACGACAACACAGCTTTTTCTGAGCAGGCAGATTTCGGTTCTGTGCTGGGACAGCTACAGATCTTGTCATCCAGAGAACCAAACTGGTCAGTGAATGTTTAGGATTGGGCAGAGGTTAGCTAAATTGCGCACTTCTGCTATGTCATGAGATTGCATTAATGCAATAGAAGCATATGTTATCAGAGGTGAGAGGAACAGTTTTAACTTCTGTTGTCAGATACACTGCAAAGGTGTGCCTGTATTGTTGGATCACCATTAATATCTCACTAGAACTGGGAGCAAAATTCTGTAGGCTTCAATAAACAGAAATTCTTTGATCCCTTCCTGGAGAGTCCTCAGAAAATTCCTGTGAACTTTCAGGCACAACACAGAAATTGCTGTAGTTATGATGTGCATGCCGCACATCTGAAGACATTTCGTTATCGGTACTGCCAGTCCAGAGCTCCAGCTCTTGCAAGGTTCCTACGACATGTGCACACAGATGTCACCGAACAGAGAATTTCCTCATTTGATTAAGGAAGAATCTAAGAGATGTAAATTACCTAGGCACAATTACTGGAAAGCATAATATGCACAAAGATCAACTAAAAGCTCCCAATGCAGCTCCTGATATGCTGCCTCCTGCCAGCTTTTTCTGCTCACATAAAACCTCTCAGTGAATGGTCCCCAGCCTTCAAAGTCCCACATGCACCACTACTAATCAAATCATACATTGCAGGCAATCATTTTGCCCTCAGTTTTCATTTTCTAAATTTTCTCTGGCCATAAGCTATCTTGGAGACTCAGGGCTTTAAATCTTTCCAAAGCCATGCCTTCTCTGCTGTAAGAACACTACTGACATTTCCGCTCTCTAGAACAGGGGGCCTCCTGCAGTTTGGAGGAATGGGCCACTGTCAGGTTCTCATCAGGCTCTATGTACCTTTATCATCACACTTGTATTTGAAAATACCATAAAACTACAATACTGCATGATAGGTCCATGGACTGTCTACCAGAGGCTTGGAGATTATTAAGTCTGTAAATCACCACTGGAAACACTTCTCCAAAAAATTCCTGAATCCTCTGTTGGTTCTCTGCTGAACAGGAACTGCTGCTTTTGGTGCCCTGGTGACTCTTTCTCTGCAATTCAGGCAAAGACTAGGGAAGATCTTCTTGTGCCGGTCTAGTACACTTTCCAGGGTGTCAGAAAAGTAATATGAAGTACTGAAAGAACCACACAAAATACTGATTTCCCTCCAAATGACTGAACCTATCAACACATGATTTAGTTTAGCCTTGAAAGCAATGTTGTTAGAAAGATTCAGACAAAATATTTCTGTTTTCTCTGGCACGAAGGCTGAAAATTATCATCTCTTCTTCAAAGCCTGCACGTACTTTACATTCTCTTCTTGCTCTTTATGCCTGTTTTCCATGACGAGACAGGAAATATTATTTTTTTTGAATTACTGATTGAATTATATTATTCTCATCTGGCCCTACAGTCAAAATCTTACACTAACCTGGCAAAACCCAGTTCTGTCACAAGCAATTACGATTTGGTAGGCATTTAGAAAGCAATGCGACCCTGCACAGGGATCCTCCCTGATATCTACACTAGGCAGGCAGTCTGCTTTCCTGCATATCCTTGGAAACCATCATTTCTCACAGTTATCCTTCAGGACATAAATGTATCATAAGGACAATCATGGAATATCAGGCAGTGAATTTCTCTACTTCATCAATCAATACATTTTTAAGGATACAGTGCTTGCAGTCCAGACACAATCTGCAAAGTTAATTTTTAAAGACATATTATTGTTTACATAGAGAGAACTAAATATTACATTTCCATCGTAAGTTGGATCCTCATTGCCTCCGGTGAGACTGAAGAGAATATTGTAGTGTATTCCTTAGACTGGGACTCTATCCTTGCAGCCCGTTTCAGGCATCGTCTCAGGAGGTCTCATTAGCTGTTTCTCATGCAATAGATTCACCTTCTTTGGAAGAAGAATAGCTATGCAACTATAAGTTAAAATTTTCTACACAAAAACATGGTCAGTTTCTTGGGTCACCCCACTTGCTACTCTTGTAATTCAGTTTTCATTGACTTCTCTGGATCTGTACACATACCCAGAACATCTGAAAAATAGAAGTTATAAGTTTTTCAACTGAATGGGCCAAAAAAAAGATGCATCCAAACTTACTGGAAATTTTTTTACAAACACCACTTCTCTGTGACTCAGTTTGCCAATCTGTACAACATTTACATAAATATTTAACCAACTCACCAAGGGTTGTGAATCTTCATGCATCATTGTTTGTGCAATACTTTGTAATCCTTGAATGAAATGTAGCATATGAATTCAGAGGATGTATCTGATTAATGGCAGAGGACAAATGAAAAGAATAGATAAAAAATGATCACATCACTTTTCTTTCCCTAGTTCAAAGAAATTCTCTATTACAAACACAAATCTTTCTTTTTTACACAGACATAATATGGTTGGTACGCATCTTAGTGAGGAAGATTAGGGCACAGTCTGATGTTAATCAGCATATTCCAGTTTGTTCACTATTATTAAGATAAAAAAGCAGGTGTTGTTAGCATAGTTGTTAGTATTTGAAATTCATGTCTACATCACTTTATTTTACTCTTTCTATACAGAAATATCAAACAGAATTATTTAAATTAAAACATAACATTAAATGCTCTTAATTCATATGTAGACAAAGTCCTTTCTGGCAAAATTCTTTGCTTTAAGAGACAGGTAACTAAATGAGCATACTGGCTGCTTCACTTAGCTGTCATCTCTCTAAAGGCTATATGAGTAACCCTGACACACTTCATCTCTCATGTTATCTACATGCTTTTGTTATTGTCTCCCATGTTAAGCTTTACGGCATCTTCAGTCAAAGGAATACAAGTGAAACGAAGTGTGGCACTGTAAATGAACAAAATAATTAGGAGAGAAGTTTAAGAAATAATCATAAAGGTTGCGTGCAGACTGCTTTAGCTGCTATGAGAGCCATGCGATACACCATCTCAGGACAATTCTGCATTTGATGCTTGTCCTGAGCTAGGCACAAAGAATTGCTGTTCAATATTTCAAAGTAGGGTGTTGACACAGATTTGAAGCATCACAATGATTATAAAATCATTGTGATACTTGAAGTAGATACTCAGACATAGCAAGAAAATAGTTTTTAATTCAGGGAACCAGATTTCTTAAGCAAAAAAAAATTATAGAAGTTAGAGACTGGAAATAAATTTTGTTACCCCAATCTTCTCTTCACCACAGCAGGGTGGCTCTTTATAACACACTTTTTATAGTGTTCTGCAGCAGAATTGTAGGAATGCATTTTGTGGGAGAGGATATCTGCAGGGAAGTCCCCATGCACCTGTCAACTACACAGGACACTGTCCTAGGAAAGAAATCAGTACCTACTTGAATGTACATGGAGACTGAACAGGGGAATCCCTGACTGCATCACATAATTCAGGATCATGCTGACTGCCTGAGGACTGCCTGGAATGGGGAGGAATGAACTACAAACCCCAGATCCCACCCAGTGAATCCCAGCATGGATATACATGTTGTGCTCATACATACAGGTACGGTTGGACTCGATGATCTTAAAGGTCTTTTCCAACCAAATGATTCTATGATTCTATATGTTATGCAGTATCAAACATAAAACAGAGATGCTAACTCCTCCTAGCACATGAGTATCCTCAGATGAAAGGCTCCAAAAGTGCAATAATTCTTACATATAAGCAAATCTACAGAAGTTTAGAACTCTGTTTCTAGATTCTCATGGATCCCCAAAGGGGCCTGTTTCTGTATCTTTTATATCTTTTTTTTTTTAATTTATTAGAAGTAAACTATAAAGCTCCAGGCAAATATATAAAAGATTCTGGCTATGCTGATGTAGGAATAAGAACTGTATTGGGAGCACCTGTCCAGCTGCATGCATAGTACAGTCTAGCAGCTGGAAATCAATTTACTATAGACACCTTTCACTACAGAGCTCACAATAGTTAACATACCTGTCACATGATTCCTAATTCCACTGGCAGCCTCCAAGACTCCAGATTCCTCCCCTGCAATGATCCTTATGGAAATTTTTTTTCAGCAAGTAACTTACACCCCACATGCACGTGTGGGGAATGGTGACAAGCTGTGCTCAGACAAATGTTGTCCTCCCATCTCCACTTTTACCTGAGTGTCCTGTTCACCTGTACTATACAACATCTCCCAGAAGATACAGCTGGATGTTTGCTTGATGACATCCTACACCTAAGGTAATCTGAGCTTGATTCTTCTCTGAACATCTTGACAAAAGCTGTAGTTAGCATCAGACTCACTAATTACAGCATTCTTTTGTCATCTGCTTGCTACTGGCTTTGGAAAGACTCCATTTCACCACATACCAGTGTTTGGTCATTTCTTACAGAGGTCTAACACCAAGATCCTGTACAGTTTCATATAAATATATGGGTTTCCAAATGACAAGAGGTGCGATGCCCTTTCCTATGGAGTGAGGGCAAATAACTGTTTAAACTAAACTCAGACTTCATGTGTTCCAGTAGGCGAGAGTACTAAGAGAAAGGTATAGCCTTTTTAATGCAAAGCTTTTCCCCACAAGCAAAAAAGTTTCATCAGCTCAGTCAAAGTAATAAACACAGCAGCTGGTTTTGCAGTACTTAATCCACTATTGTTCCTTTGCTATCAAAATTATCATTATACTTAGCAGTATGCTTCCATTACAGCAATTTTCTTTTTAAATGCACAGCCCTGTCACCAGTTGTCTAATGTATTATGGTCTCTTTGTCTGGGTTAATAGAGCCAGAAGATCAAACACTAAGAAATAAAAAATAAAAACTTTTAGCTGATCCACAGGTCTCAGGAAAAGTGCTAGCAACCTAAAGACAAGGGTGTGGTTTATCACACCCTGGTAATGCCCAGCTGACAAAAGGGTCCCCCAATGCCCAGGGTGGGTGAGGAGGATTGAAAGCAGCCTGAGAAGGTTTTAACTGATGCTGAGAGTAGCCTGTCTCATCCTGAGTAAAGCCTAAACAGATTGATAATCTGGACTGCAGATTTTGAACACTGAGGTAAGAAAGTTCCTTATGTAAATGGGGGCGTGGGGGTGGCTTTATTCCTTCCTTATCTTTCCTTACTACAACTTTTAAGACTATCCTGGGAGTACTAGGATCGTTAGGTAAAATATATTCTTTCTCTTGTCTGTTTTAAGTAAAAGAATACAAGTATAGCTAAAGTATTTCTGCCACTATCTGTATTGTCACAAAATGAAAAATATTATTTGTTAAAAAGAAAACAAAATAATACTATGAAAGCATTAACTGTAATGTAACTCCTTACGGTGCATTTAATATTGTTTGGGTGGCATGTCTTCTGAGAAAAGTGCTTGATGGTGTCAAAACACATTAGGTTCTTCACAAGGGCATAGGATGTGTACACTTTATCAATCTTGTCTTTATCAGTAAATTGTGCAACAACAAGAGCTTCCGTCCAAAGTAATGAGGGACTTGAGCTTTTGATTTTTCACCAATATCTGAGCTAGGTATGTTGCTATCTGGTTTTTTGCTGCTTCTGTCACCTTCTTTCCAATGCTAAATTAATCATGCAGGTGACCTTGCTGGTTTTTATTACGCACAGCAGGCTGCATGAGCTATTGCTGGAAAAGTGTGACATTGCTCAACTAGTGGGGTCCTGTATCTATTTTTTCTAATATGTTTTTCACTGTCACTTCTAAATACAGGCTGTATTTCTGCTGTAATGCAGTTTCTTTTATTTGCCCTAAATCAAAAATAATTATGCTGTTAGAAGGAAAGTACAGTACAGTAACGTGTTCTCTGACTGCTTATAATCAAAAGAGCTGGGGGCTTTTTAATCTAGGCCCATGTTACCTTTAAAATGCTGGTTTGCCTCACCTTTCCATGAGAACGGTGATGAACGTAGGAAGCATAGTAATCCAGGTAACTTCCATCCCAAGGCATTGAGTGAACATTGAATGAACTGCAGTTTGATAACAAGGGACTTGTAAAAATCCAGTCAAGTCTGAAATAGCACTGCATGACTACAGTATAGCTATGTACTACTCCCCGATACCAGAGAATGGGCAGGAGGCCGTCTGGAAACTCCAAACCCCTTGGCCTGATGCCCTAAGTTTGCCGTAATAGTAAGGCACTAGAGTCAATGAGCCTTTCCAGCTTTTTTTTTTTTTAATTCCCCCACATTGGTGGACAAGAGTATGGCATCTGGGAAGTTACTTCTGCATGGATCTAGCTTTTCATGCTCATGATGCATCTTGCATAATTATCAATGAATTATCTCACAAAGCCCTGTTACCAAAGTTATTTTGGGAAGCATGACTGAACTCTGTTCCTGAAGTCCCTGAAAAGTTCCCCAATACTGGGTTTACTCTCTTCAGAGATGTAGTGGCCTGCAGCAGTTCCTCCAACCTAGTGATAGAGCAGTCCCTGTCAGGCTCAGGAGCTGAGAGCAAGGGTCTGTGTGTGTGAGGGGGGGAATTCGTCAGGATATAGAAATTAGAAACACTGTTGTAATGCGGGAGATGGGAGAAAGAACTAGTTTTCTAGTTGCAGTGATGCATGGGATTAAGCTTGAAACCTTACTTCAGTGTGCAAAACATGAGGGAAATAAGAGATGAGGTAGTAAAGCTGCAGTCTGATACCTGTCATTTAGTGGGTTCCTTTGAGCACTGGACCTTGGCTGTAGCAGAGGCTGCTGAGACCTGTCCCTGCTATTCTGTCGGCGCTGCAGATTGCAGCATCTGCCAGCCAGGTGCATCAGGCATGCTGATGTCAAAAAGTGGAAGAGGGACTACATAGCTCTAGCTGGGAGGAGGATGAAGTAGCAGTCTGCTTTGCCTTGAGTGTAAGATGTGAACAGTGTTTCCTAGTCATTAAATGTTTAACTTACTGACCCTAGTGTTTTCACCATATTTCTTGAATGTGACAGTTGATTATGTGATCAAAATGACTGAAAAAGGAGATTCAGAAGAAATTAAACCATGTCCCTTTAACAGGCATGCAGAAAGCTGTTTTCAGTTTAGGCATAGAAAACACTTTGAAAAAGAGGTTAATTAGCATTTTCAAAGGACATCTAAAACCCAAGAATATTGGACAATGTGGGGATGCCAATGTGTCCTGACAGCCTGCTTATGGTTTCAAAGGAACATCTGGGCAGATGCATGCAGCAGTAAGGATGAACAGAAGAACAGGCTATTTGCCTACTGGCAGTAGTTATAGCACTGGGCAACTTTAAATGATTCTGTGGATGCTTCAGACAACAGTCATTATTCTCTTGGAGGGGAGAGTCATATAGATAAACTGGCATGCCTGTGATCCTGAGTAGGAGATTTTAAACTTTGAGGATCAAAAGCCTTCAGGATATACTGCTGGGGAAGAAAGGACGCTGGTCTCCTTGACGGGTGG
>VYZW01032389.1:113443-124878 GCA_013401315.1 Balaeniceps rex | reverse complement strand
TTTTAACGCCCCCATCCTCTGTAGTTCGCGAGGGGGCGGCTGGAGGAGGCCGGCGCTGGGCGGCAGCCAGGCGCACGGCTCTGCGGCTCCGCAGTGGGCTCCGCGCCCTGCGCTGGGGGCCGCCGGCCTGGCTTGCCCCGCCGCCGCGGCGCGCAGCTGCCCTCAGGTCTGTGGGCTTCAGTTACCCCGACATGTGGACACGATAATGCTGATTTTTTTTCTTTTTTTTCCATGGCATTCTCTTCTTCCCTGCCTCCCCTTCATCCCCCCGCATGGTCATTGTGTATTGAAGTTACACTTGCTCCTGAGTTAACTCCAGGATTGATGTTTGTAGTCTTTTATGTTTCTCTTTGTCCTCACCGTTTCTGCTTCTCTTACCATTTCCATGAAAATGGCTAAAAGAGAGTAGCTAAAGTGTATGTCAGAATGGGGCCGGGGGGGGGCGGAGGCGGGCGGGAGGGAGAACAACACCTTTGTCCCAATTCAGTCAACTCAACAGTCAGATCACAACAAGCTGTTTTTTATGACAACGGCGTTTGAAACAAAGGAGCCATTTTAGAAACTGAAAGAAATTTATTTTGTGGCTTGCATGCTTTAGTAAATCCAGGTTTCAATTCTTCTCTCTTCTGCCCCTGCCCCCCCCCATCCTAATTGATCCTAAAATGAAGTAGAATAGAAGAAATGGCATCTCTTCAATCCTGCATCATCCCTATGCAGTACAGCAAGCTTACTGTTTGCCTTCTGTTTCAAACATTTCGTTATGCATTTTTAAAGAACATTATTTTGTGCTGGTAGATTCTTGAATAGTTGAAGCAGTTGAGTGTGCTTGTGATGAGAACATCTTGTCTCCCTAAGATGAGAACAGCAAAAGACTTGTTATGTGCAGTAATTTGGTAGGTGTTGCATACTTATGTCTATTTAGCAAAGGGCAAGTACAGAGGAGACTTACTGTTTCTAAGGAGAGCCTGCTTTTCTCTGACTTTCTTAAAAAATGTGGACCACTGCATTTCCAAACTGAACAGGTGGAGTTACATCTAGAAATATCTTTTGACTTGTTCAAGTCTCATAATTTGCATATCATTTTAAGCAGTATTTCAGCTAAAACTAATGCAAAACCACATTGCTGTAGCAATTGACTTATCACCAAGCCTAATAGATGCTTGGAGACAGGAAGCCTATGATTTTCAGGAGTGAAATCATGTGACAGCATCAGATGCTGTATGTATCACTCTAGACAGAAAACTGGCAGAAAATACTTCCAGGAAAGCACTAAACAATGGAAAAATTGCATGACAGAATAAATTTGTTAACTTTCCTGCTAGTTCACTGATATACAGTAAAACATGTTCTGCTAGTGTAAAAAACTGCTAGGGCTAAGCATATAACAAAAGTGTCTACGAATCCTTTACCTGCTTGGCCCTTGAGACAGGGCTTTATTATCCATGGGACAACATCACATTAGCAGCACTGACATTTGTGAACCCAAGAATTTCCTCTGATCTAACATATTTCTGTCACTCTTGCCGGGGAATTACAGCCCCTTGAGCTAAGCTGTACTTAGGCGGGGAAACTTCACGGCAATGTTGCATTAGGTGGTTATTTTGTTATCTATCATCTCCCCTGCGCAAAGAGAGTCTTAGTGCTGCTTGCAGTGATGGAAGCAGGGGAAAATGCTGTTGCACAAATGCTAGTGTGTATAGGGCTTCAGACCGCTGCTAGTCTTTAAAGCATCTTGTATTTTAAAGCTGTCCGGAGAACTTGTACTTACAGTTAAGCTGTGATCACCTGTAACCAATGTTAACAAAAATTCTGTTTAGTTGTACAGACAGGAAGGGCATGAGTACTATACAGAGCTAGGCAAGCTTTATTTTTCCCCAAGGGGTCACTTGAAGTGTTAGCACAAAATTGCAAGAAGAGTGAGCTTGGGCTGCCTGGAGATCAACTCTTGTTGGATTTAATGCCCTCTGGCTCATGAGACTTTTTTTTTTTTTTTTTAAATGAACATCTGCTCAGCCTTCTTGACTGGAAAGCGTGTTTTATTTGACACTCCTTTGAAATTTTTTGCTTGGTGATGTAGGCCAAAAGACTGCATGAAATATGTTACCCTCCTTGAATGCAAGCTTTGGGAATGAGGCAAGAAGAGTAAACTCCAGGGTAGGGTTTGCTGGAATACTGGGAAGGAAACCAGGTGGTGAGATTCCAATCAGGAAGGAAGGATAAAGTAAGAAAAAATAAAATGAAAAATGAGACTTGTGTAAAGAGATGTGGAGAATGGTTGTGGTAGTGCAGGGCTGAGGCTATGGTTTGCGCTTAGCATCCTCAGCGTCCATGTAACGTGGTACGAGCTCACTCACATAACTGAGCTCGAGTGCTGAGCTGTGCTGCACCACAGGATTTGCCAAGCCTGAGCCTGAGGTGGAAACACTGCTTGTTCCTGTCAGGTGGTGGAAAGAGTAGTCTGACAGCAGAAGCTGCAGGAGCAGCTTCCCAAGTCACTTCTCAGTGGTACGTGGGACTGCGTGAGCGCTCCTTTTCAAGGCAAAACAAGCATTTTAGTGGTGAACTGACCTGTTTGACTCTGCCTTGAAACAAATTATGGATATGTTTACACTAGCAATTTGGCTCGCGTCCAGCTTGAGTATCTGACACATCCTCTGGAGACCTTCTCCACTTGCCTTGTGGTGGTTCAGGTCTCAGAGCAGTCTCGCTGCAAGAGACCTGAACTCTCCCAATGAAAGTAAACCAGGAGTCCTGCTCTGGGAGCACTCCCAGTCAATTACTGAGTCTTGCATGAGAGATGCTGGTTTCTTAAAAGTACCTCTCAGCTGTAATCGAGTGAGCAGTTCTCCTCCACTTTAGCATAAAACCAATGAAGAGCCCCACACCAAGCTTGTTAGCTTCAAACATTTTTGGCAGTTTGTTCTGGAGTGCTATGTCCCACTCACGTGCAAAATGTGAGCAAACGCTTCTCAGCTTTCTGTTACAGCTCAAAGGGCCTTCAAGATGATAGTTTCCAGCACTTACAGTAGGTATAGTACCTGAGTGGAATGAAGTGGTTGGGTGTGGTGTTTTTAACATGTCCTAATCTGTCTGCAGATCCTGAGGCTGAGCACTCCATTCTGGTTCAGCCAGCTACAGTCACAGACATACAAAGGAGCCTGGAGAATAGGAGAAATACAGGAGATGCAAAGACTGGAATTGAAAACAATCAGCAGATCGAGCAGGTGAAATTGCAACTTGTTAGAGCAGATTTAGGAGGTACAGGGTACTGTGGTCCTCATGACGGTGTCTATAGGAAACTCTGCATATCTGTGAGCTCTCACCTCTCTGGTGGTATTGTACCTAGAATTACTTCACAGGCATTTTTAGTCTTAATATCCGTGTCTACACTAATGCTTTAGCTGAGGCAGAGAGTGTGTTTTTGAAGCAAACGTCCCAGTTGTCCCTGCCTTTTTGTTCTTCACCTCACTTTGTGGACTATCCTTGGAGCACCTGAGAATAAATGGGAGGAACTGTTTTCGGAGCACACCAACTGCAACCTAGCATTCAGTCCCAGGGACCAGGTTGGAGCTGCTCCAGCATCCATATCGGATGTTTTGTTTAAAAACAAACAGCCTTTCCCCTATCTATATAGGTTCAATTTCAAATGCTTGGCACCATTTTGTTCCTCAGCAGAGCCACTTCTGTTGGTCTGTGCTATGCGCTGATGTAGCTGTAGCTCCTGTGGTAGGTATGTATTTTGCTTCTCCAGGGAAGGATGCTCAGGTAGAAAGATTAAGGGACAGGACCAAACCCAAGAAGATTAGTTATACGAGGTCCTGTCTCCACAGCTCCCTGTATCATGCTGCTAATCCACTCACAGTTAACAGATGTCTTCTGAAGGTGCCTAAGGAAGAAAGGCTGTTTCTGTAAAGAATGCTTCTTTAGGACTGTACAACTGGCTATCAATTTCACAAACATCGGAGTTATTCCTTAGCATATACACCATCTGCCACACAAGCCCATATTGTGTGCCTGTGCCTGAGTCTGCCAAAAGTGAATGGATAAGTTTCCTAGGACCCCAAAATTGAGATGCTGCTGGTACCAGCATATTGAGCAAGGGCTCCTCTGGCTAGTTCCAGATTGCACTGATAACGAACAGAAGTTTTGCCACTGATTTTTTTTTTCTTTTTTTTAGTAGTCTTATTTATGTATTTAAAAACAAAAATAAATCCCCACCCTTCATTGTCCTCCAGGATGCTTC
This sequence comes from Balaeniceps rex, assembly GCA_013401315.1. Lineage (NCBI taxonomy): Eukaryota > Metazoa > Chordata > Aves > Pelecaniformes > Balaenicipitidae > Balaeniceps > Balaeniceps rex. The sequence continues at coordinate 120,635 of VYZW01032389.1, read as the reverse complement.
GGGTATTGAGACTCGTCCATGGTGTAGCAACAGTTTGTTACTGCACTGATAATATTTGCACAGTGGGGTGGGCGTGCAGGTGATAGGAATTGGGCACCTTAGTACAAAGCAGTCATGTGGTCATGGAAACTGTAGTCTTCTTCCATAGCTCTGGTAGGCAGTTATAAGAGCAAGTCTCTTATTCCCTCTCCCACTCTGCTTTCACAAAGCCACATCCATATCAACATTGGCTTGGATGCATGCCATCAAACAGGTTGTGCCTCTGAAACACAAAGATCAATATGGGGTTTGTTAAATTTGGGCTTGCTAGGCCTTCACGCTGTCAGTGTTAAGGCAGCCTGAGGAAAACAGATGGATTGAAGGAGGAAAAGAGGAGTTCTTGCTGAACTGTGTGAGGAAGGGAGAGGAGGGAGGAAGGGAGAGGAGGGAGGAAGGAGTGGGAAAGGAGAGGAGGGAGGAAGGAAGGGAGAGGAGCGATGATGCTCCCAGGGGAAGATATGGAAAACAGGACATACCCTGGGCACAAATTGCAAAAAGGCCATGCAATCTGCCCCAACTGTTTGGTGGGGGACCACAACAATATCTCCAAGGATCTGAGATAGTCATGTTCTTACTTGAGCCTTGTTTGTTCCGACCACCTACAGTACAAGTGTTTTGCGTCAGGACTTGTTGTTTTTATACAACATCTTTGGAGTCTTTAGACATCTATATGTGAATGAGATGCCCTAGAACTGCTCTACTGAGGTTTCCCTTTGGAAGGGAAAAATGTTTCAGCATTTTCTTTATACCAGAGGCTGTTTGAGCTGGAGTGGCTTTTTTCCCCAACCCCACTTATTTATTGTGTTGTAGGGATTATTTGAAACTCTGGGAGATATTTTTCTTCCAGAGGGGGAGTTGAGTGGTGCAGCATGAGCAAGGGAGTGCTCTTGCTCTTGTGCATCTTGAACATCCAGTTATCATATGCAAACCAAGCAATTCGGGACTAGATCTAAAGCATGAAAGATGAGATTGTGGTCACCATTCAGTCCAAAAACCGACCAACCAACAACAAAAAAACCACTCAAAACAACCAAACCACTGAATCTGGAAAAAACTCTGGTCTGCACGTTTTGCTATATCATACAGGTTACCCTCTCAAGGATGAGATCAGTTCATATTACTGAATTATTATGGGTGTATCTGCTGCAAGTGTTCTGGAAACTTCTTTTATTTATTTTCTTTTAGAAGTTTTTCTAACTATCGCTTTACACTTATGAGGTAAAGGGTAGGACTATAAAAAAAAATGTATGCCCCACTATTCTAAGTAGAAAGAGAGGCTGAAGGAAGAAGACTTTCAGTGTTGCATTGTGTTAAGAATAAGTGTGTTATGGCAATACTGTCAACCATCCTGTCCTAGTTTGTATTCTTCCTGGCTCTGCTTTGTTCTTCTTCCACCTTGGTAGTGGTGTTACAGGAACAGTTTCCAATGGTCTTCATGTCTCTTCTTTCTCTTCTCTTCCCATGTTGTCTTCTCCCTTCTTTCCAATTTTCTGCTATCAAATTTTTGCCAGCATCCTTTTCTATTTGAGACTGGGCACCTAAAAGAAAGTGAATGCCCGGTAGGACCGAGCAGGAAGTGGCAGAGAGAAGAAGAGCACCGTGGCACCTCACACTTCCCTTGCCACTGACTTTTTCCTACTTGGTTGAGGAAGGGTATCTTGTGCAATTGCCACATAAGGATAGTTCCTGGGCCATGCCTGAAGGTGTGTTCCATAAGTCTTGCTTACTAGCTGGTATAACTTTATTGACCTTGAAACCATTCTTTCCATCTTTACCTTTTGCATACCTTCATCACCTTTTCCTTTTGCTTCATCATGTTAGAGGGGTGTTTGTGTTACTGTATCCCTCCTTACTATGAATGTCCCTGTCGCCAAACTCTATCCTAGCTTTCTTTCTTTACTACTTATAGAAGCAGTGCTTGATTTTGGTGCTGCTTGGAGTTAGCTTAAGCTACAGAAGGATGAAGTGAGTCTTAATACACTCAATTTTACAGTTGTTCACAACCCTTGTTAATGGAAACTAAAATTTGGTAAGATACTTGTGACTTTTCCAAGCTGAAGAGTCAACTGGTACCTGCTGGTACATATGCCTGTCTGAACAACAGATTTGGGAAGATCTCCCTAAAGTGATTCTTTTGACTGTGTTGCCATTCATAACTTTTCCCCAAAGAAGGGCTTAAACCTGTTTCAACCAAAGTATGGAGTTTGCAATACTTATTGCAGAAACTTAAGAAAACTTCCTGGTTTCCATAGGCAAATAGATTATTTCTTCCACTTCTCCTCGTCCCAGACATTGGTATAACCAGAGCAATCTACGCTGTGCATGTTCTTCTGGGCAGCAAGTGCCTAACCAGAGCTTCCAGCAAGGTCATGTACTTGGAGCTGTCCTGGTTTCCTGCCTCCTGGGGTGCAGAACATCTCACTGAGCAGCAAACAGGAGATGAAATAGTAGGCCATGAAGTTTGCAAAAAAACTGCCATGGGATTTTTAGTCCTCTTGTCTGCAGATTAAGTATGTTGCTCATTTATTGTGGTCCCTCTGCAGATTGCAGGACTGCAGGCAGCTAACAGCTGGTGCGTTAACACTTGCTACAGGATGCTCATAGTTTCACAAATGTGGTGCTTCATGACATCATCTAACTGGCTTACTGCATGGGAGGTCATTATTCTTGAATCCTGTCTTAGGGAACAGTGCATCTGTAAAATTACAGAAGGACATGCAGAAACTCTCATGGACCCTACTCTTGCATGTCTGTCTCGGAGAGTTCTGTGGAAAAGTTGTTGCTTGCATGCCAGAGTAATCTGGATGTAGTGATGGGAAAACTGGGTACCACATGGATCGATTTTCTGTTGGATCAGTATGAATTGTGTCTGACCTTCACCAAGTTCCTGGGTAAATAAATTGTTTTATGCTCCAGTAGCCTGAAAGCTTTGTCTGGCCTTTGTCCTGACACCTGTGGTGTCCTTATCTTAATTTTTTTTTTTTTGGTCAGTTAACAAAATAAATATGAAAGTCTTTAGTTCTACATGTTTTCAGGCTGATGCTGGGTGTGAGGTTGTATTGATCTGATGGCTGAACTAACTCTACCTGGTCCAAGCAAATATAACAGATGTTGGAAAGGTAGGGGAAAGGATAGAGCAAGCATCTCTGTAATTCTATAGACATTGCAGATCTGCATATTGATACCCATTGATAGTATGATGTTTCTTCCCACAAACTACTTTGTGTTAGGAATTGGTAGGGCTCTAAAGCAAATCTAGACTTCACTCAATTTGGTGGCAAGTGAATACTTCATCTTTGCCTTTTCCCTTGTACCCTCCTCTCATCTAGGCAATGAGGTGGAAACCAAGAAGGGAAGGCAAAAGAGCATCAGTCATTCACTTTTGGAAATAGTTGTTTTGGGTTTTTTTCTGTGGAGCTTCTTAGCAGTACTTAGTCTGGGAGCTAACCAGGCAGCCTCTTTGGATTTTATGCATCCAGTCTTGTAGGATTTATTCTAAACTTGAAGGAATGTTGCTACAAAGTGTGATGTTTTATTTAGAACAGACTTCCTCGCAGTACAAGCTGTTGTACAGTGTGTCTGGAAACAGAGCAAGTAGGCCAGAAACATTGCACTGCAAACCATGTAGGCACACATGAGCCACCCAGATGATGCTGTTGTTCTCCTGGGTGAACTCGTCAGTGGTCAAGTGAAAAGTTCATGAGAAGTGGCTAAAAATGATTCCTTTTTATAATGCATGAAGGGATAGGGGGGAAGATGCTGTGGGTTGAAGGCTGTTTTCAAGCATGAAACTTAATTTTTAGCTGACATATCACCCACTCGGGCCTCTTCTGGATAAAATACACTTTCCTCAATAAGTAAAGTAAGCTTGTTAAGGATGGAAACATTGTAGACAGAGACAACACTTGGATACTTTAATTTCTGTTGAAGTTAAGCATCTGATTACATTTCTAGAAGTTTACAGTACTCTGGGGTGTGGAGAGCTTCCTCTGCTTTTTAACTTTGTATTTAGTATTAGAAATAGAATGTACCCAGTGAAGTCTTCACTGGTGACCTGAAGTGACTTCTTATAATTTTGTCCTCAACATTGTAATAGAGCAGAGCTAACAGAAATTGGTAAAAGTAGATTATTGCCACAGTTCTGCAGGCAAAATGTGTCTGTATACATGTACATCTCCTTTGTTGATTTTTTGGGATTTAGTTTGCTTTAAAAAGTCAGGTACAGAACCATAGCCTTTTTCTTTTAAAGGGCAGAGATCAACAATGAATTGTGGAGATGCTTCTACAATGCTGAGTTTTGGTTTGATGTTATCTTCGTCAAACTGTGGGTTATCACTGAGCAAAAATCTGCTGAGGAATTGCAGTGTGTAGGCTGAACTGGATGGTGTTAGAGGTTACTTGCCATGTGAGATTTGATGAGTAAGTTTTCTTGAACCCAAATGCAGTCCTACGTGACTGTCTCTTACAGGTATTGTAAGACCCTCTTGATGCTTCCTTGTTTCTCTTATATCTGTGATGCTATTTACCAGTTTAAAGAGGCAATAAGGGACTGAAGTGAAGCGCTAAGTTAGGACTACAGAATTAGAGACTTTCAAAGCACTGTTCTGTGGCTTGAGGGAAGGGGTTTTTTGTGCTCTCCTACCCCCCAACTCTGCTGTGATTTTAGGCTTTTATTCAGGACTCTTTCTTTGTATTGCTTCATTGTGTTGTATGTGCTCATGCTCACAGGCTCTTTTAGATAGGACTAAAATTCGGTGAATTTTGACTTCATGTCTAGCCTTTCCCTCACTCTCCTAGTGAAATACAGAAACATAAAATGTCAATGTGTGATGGAGATTAGGAGAGGAAAAAATCTTATTACCTGTGACAGTGTGACTGAAGTCAAGTCTTGCTTATTAGCTTCATCAGTCAAGTGTGACATTTTGTTCCAAGACTTTCTTATAAAGAATGCCTGAAGTTGAATACAGCCTCATCTCGGGCACACAGAAATTAAAATATCCTTCTGTACTGAGATGGGAAACTGAGCTCACACAAAACAGGCATTCACTGTTGATCTTTGAGGTGGGTCCTGTCAGTGGCTGCATCTGTTGGGGTCTGGCAAAGCCACTTCTGAGCCAACACAAAGCGCTTTTGAACTCCAGGGAACTGGGGTTTGAGGTGACCTATTCCTGAGAACCTTTTTGGCAATAGAGCCATTTCCCAGGATATGTTCTGAGTTGGAGAGGTCTACACACTGTTCTTGCTATAATGTTCAAAGACCTAGGCTATGCTGCAACTGAAATTGTCAAAGATCCTCTGTTTTTACTGGGTTTTTAAATACATTTTTAAGTGAGTTTTGTTCCACCTTTGGGTGTGAATGCAAGTTGGAAGGTGCAAGTAGATATGTGTCTATTCCATGGGATAGCCTGATAAACAATACTTGCTGAGAATTAGTATGGCTTGACCAAACTGGGGTCCTAGAGTCGTTGGGGTTTTATATGTATAATTTGCAGTTTCCCATGAAACAAGCCTTAAAGGTCAAATTGAGTGGTAGAGGCTTTCGGGTGGGAGCAGTGAGGAGAGATGAGGTAGAGGGAGTAATCTTGTTCCATCCTCAAGCTAGGCTTGTTTCATGGGAAACACTGCAAATTATACAGGATTTTAGTGAGAAGTTGGTAGCTCTTAAACTAATAAAACAGCAAGGACTTGGGCACCCTGTCTGTTGCATAGAGTACTTGGGTACTGGATATCTGAGATCTCTGCATAAGAGTGGTTGTGGGGGAAGCAGAGAGTCAAAGGCTGGAAGGGACCTCAGAGGGTCTCCAGCCCAACCTCCCACTCACAGCAGGGTCAGCTCTGAGGTCAGGCTTCTCAGGGTTTCATTCAGTTGGGGCTTGAAACATCAAAGGATGGAGACTGCACAACCTCTCTGGGCAACCTGTGCCACTGCCTGACTGTCCTCTTGGGGAAAAATTTTCACCTTATATCCAGGCTGAAGCTCTGCTGTTTAATTTTATGCCTGTTGTTTTTCACCTTCCTGCCCTGGACTGCTGTGAAGAGTCCATCTAAGACTCCTCGATGACCTCCTTGTAGTCACTGGAGGTACTGTTAGGTACCCCCAAAGCTGTCTCTGCCCTGGGCTGAACAAGCCCATCTTCCCTAGCCTCTCCCCCATCATCTCAGTGGCCTCTGTTTAACTCTCTCTAGTTTATTAGTGTCTTTTGTGTATTGCTGGGGCCAAAACTAGACAGTGTCTAAATGTGGTCCAAAGGAATGCTGAGTAGAGGAAGATAATCCCTTCCCTCAATCTACTTACTGGCTCTGCTTGTGTTCATGCAGGCCAGAGTGCTGTTGTCTGTCTTAGCAAGCTGGCCACGAGCCAGCAGTATGCAATCCACAAGGACCTCAAGGTACACTTCATAACATTTATCAGCTATTGTTCCCCTTTCTAATTCTAGTTATTGCACATTGGTGTTCAGGAGAGAAGCACTAACATTCCTATCAGAAAAAAAAAAAGGAATATATAGCAGCAAAACATTTTTGGTGACATAAGGCTCAAGACTATTGTCCTTCACAAATAAATACATGTAGGCTTTTGAGGTGAATGAGGGATAGGTGGCAACCCAGGATGCTACGGGAAAGAAAAGTTGCAACCTGAAATCAACATCATGATGGTAGTTGGTGGCATTCAGCTCAGAAGAACCTACTTTGAAATTGTAACAACTAAACCTAAAAATAAATGAATGATTTTTTTTCTCCCTCTGCACTCAAGATGACTGATGCAATTACTGCCTTCTATTTCAAACACATCCTTTTTTTTTTTTCGTGAGGAGCAAAGTTTGGATGAACTATAATCTAATGATCCACATAAACAAAGTCCTACATTCAGCCTGCTCATCTTAATGGTTCTGATGATTTGTCTCTTCAGCACAGCTATTCTTTCATTATAATTAGAATCTAAAACTTCTAAAAATGTTTGCAATATGCCAGGTGAGTCATTGGCTTGCAGGACAAACATTGTGAAGAAAACTACCTTAGTTTTATAATTTACTCTGCAAATATGGTGATTTATATTAAATAATACAAATTTTTCCCTCAGCTGTATCCACAGCTTTCTTGAAGACAAACAAAGCAAACCCTCAGCTTCAGATGAAGAAGTGGATGGCCGCAAACA
>VYZW01032389.1:84488-99662 GCA_013401315.1 Balaeniceps rex | reverse complement strand
GGGACTTCACCTGACTGCCATGACTTTTCAAATATCATGGACAGTGGCTTGGCAACTTCATCAGCCAATTCCTTCAGGACTCTGGGATGCATCTCATCAGGTCCCATAGACTTATGTGTGTTCAGGTTCCTCAGGTGGTCACGAACCTGATCTTCCCTTACAGTGGGAGGGGCTTTACCCCCCTGGACCCCATCTTGTGGTCCATCAACTCGGGAGAGGTGAGGAGAGAGGTTGCCAATGAAGACTGAGGCAAAAAAGCTGTTGAGTACCTCAGCCTTCTCCTCGTCTGTTGACACTAGGTCGCCATCCCTGTTCATCAGGGGAGGCGCGCTTTCTTTAACCTTCCTTTTCTGGTTGATATACCGGTAGAAGCCCTTCTTGTTATGCTTCGCGTCCTTCGCCAAATTCAGCTCCAGCCGTGCCTTGGCCTTCCTGACCCCTTCCCTACACAACCGGGCAGCATCCCTGTACTCTTCCCAGACTTTTTGACTTTTTTTTTCCCTTGGAACCCAAGTATCAAGTACATTTTTCTGTAGTATTGACTTCAAAGTTTAGTGACCCTTTCTGTGAGCCAAGTTGACAGAACTATGCTGAGTTGTGTTGGTATTGCTCAGGAGCTAACCGGTAGCTTCTAATGTCTGAATGACTGGCATTGACTGGGAATGTGTAACCCTGACTTCTCATGGGAGGATGGCTGCATGTGTTTCCAGCATACATACAGCATCCTTGGCAAGGGAACTGCCTGTTGGTTGGGCCTGTGTACATCAGCATCTCATTATGCAGATTTTTCTTTGTTTCACTTGAATCAAAGTTCGTATGAACTCTTGTAATGCACTTTGCATGTATAAACACAAATCTGTAGGTCTGTACAGCTGCATCTAATACAGGAGGAGGAGAAGGAGCTTGTATCGGGATGGGGAAGAGTAGAGTGCAAGTCTCTGAGGAACACCTTCATTTCTGCAATACTTCAGGATCTGAAGTATTGCTGTACATGACTACACAAACTGCTAGTGAAGCACACTTCTGTACTGAGAAAACCTTCAAAGACAAGCAGGAAAGAAAGAAAAAAACAAACAAACAAAAAAACCCCAAAAAACAAACACAGAAGAGATTGAGTGGAGGAGGTTTGGAATCAGACTCTAAAACAAACCAGAAGCTAATGCCACTGGGCTGTAGTCGGACACGTGGCTCATGCTACACTTCCGTGTGGGTTCTTGTTCATGATACTCTATGTTTTGTTTTATAGCTGCTAGTGTCTCCCCTCTTGCTTACATGAACTGAAGTACTTAGCAGCTAAAATAAAACTTGTCTTATTTAATCACTAGTGTGCTTTTATTACAGGACTTCTGCAAGCAAGAATTCCCTTTTATAAAGAACAACCCCTTGAAACCAAACTTGTGTTACTTTTTATGCCGTTCATGTTACAAACAGAAGATTTCAACTGTTGTAAGTTTGAGATGGCTGAGTAGTAGAAAATTGAAGGTATCCAAAAAGGCTAACTTTCATCTGTAAGCTATCTAGTCTAAACTAGTGTTTGTCTGCTTTATTAGTAACAACTGCTAAGTATATTTTAGTAATTCACAGATGTAGTGTTTGCGTGCTGTAGTGACATTTTTTAGTAGATGCATTTTTATTAGTTAATGTTTGTGCAAACCATAGCCAAAGCAAAACTTCAGTGGGGAAGGTGGTTGCAACCATGGAAGACCACAGCTTGATCCCTTTTAGAGTTTTTCCTTTGATTTGCAAATCTGTCATTGAGCCTAAAGGCAGCAACATATAGTTCAAATACACCTAACAACTTCCCCTCCAGCCCCCCGGAAATTTATCCACATCACACAATACAGTAAGAAACAAGGTTTTGAGTAATGAAATGGGTTGTGATATTTCAGCCCTGGAGGGAATTAAGTGTAGGCATGAACTTTCCTAAGGAAGTGTGGTTTCTGTGGGAGTTATCTTCCTCATTAGAAGGGAATCTTCTTACATGGGCTGTTAACATGAAGTTAAGTGAGTCTTTCCTCCCTTGTTCCCGTATAAATGAGCTCTCTGGGTAGTGAGTTGCTCTAATAGAGACATAACCTTTAGAAACAAAGCAGGTCAAAAGAAAGCAAGTTTAACTTCTAGTACAGTTGAATGGTGAAAACCCAGAACTTTGCTTTACTACACTCCACCTTCCAGTTTGGCATTAATCTCTTGTATTAATTTCTCTGGACCTTCATCCTGAGTACAGACCTGGGCTGTGCTGAGGAGGCTGAGGGATGGCTATAGGTTATGTTCGGATTCTTCAGGGGTGGTGGACTTGTCAAATCCATGAAGGTTGATATCAAATGTCTACTGGAAAACCAAAATGCCTGGTGTTAGCCTGTGGGTTTTTTCAAGCCACTATTAAAGCTTGCAATTGAAGGCATTAGTTGACTTCACATGAAATTGACTTACACTTCTGAGTGTTGGAAACTTAAGGAATGGCTGCTTGGCTGATGGTGGACTTGCCTCCTGATAATTGGTCTTGTTCTTAATACTGAAGGTGATCACCTGCTGTGAGGCATGTATGAACTCCTCACAGTAGTGTGTTCTGGCACATCTTGGTGGGGGGATGACACCCAAATATTTAAGTATCAGCAGCTGAAACATTTTTGCTTGTCTAAAACTTGATTCCAGCATGGGAGAGATTCCTCATTCTTCAGGTTTCACTTTGTATCAAAAATAGAGGCTTCCTGTTGCATAAAGACAAGGGAGTTGCCTGCATGCAGGCGTTTGGGAGTGTTAAGTGAATTAACTAAAAGTGTGAAGATAAAGTGGATGCTTTTAAAGCATGTTAAATACTTGTGTGGATGCTTTCTATTTAGGCATAAAATGGCTTCAGTTCCCTTAGCTTAATCTTCCTTCAAAGGGGTTTAAGCTAAAGTGAACATAAAGCAGATTAAAATCCTGTGTGGACATTAACATGAGTTAACGGTTGGACTTGATGATCTTAAAGGTCTTTTCCAACCAAAAGATTCTGTGTGATTCTGTAATTAACTTATCTTCCCTTCCCTGAACGTCCTTCTACACCATGCCCTTCAGGATGTTTTAGGAAGTGATGGAGCTCTTCGAGCTTTGTTAAAGCTATAACTGATTTCAGTGTCTGGAAGTCAGTATTTCAGAATAACCAGCGCACTCCATTGAAAAGGATAATACAGAGTCTCCTAACAAATAACTGTCCTTTGAAAGAATCAACAGCGTGTGAAGGAGATAATGGGCTAGTGATGAATACACATACGCACAGGCTTAGAACACAATGGACAGAATTATTTTTGACCATTTAATGGCAAGCTAGCCTATCCAAGTTGTATTGATGTTTTCCCATAATATAATCGTAGAATATAATCACAGAGAGGTTGAGGTTGAAAGGGAGCTCTGGAGGTCGTCTAGTCCACCCGCCCTGCTCTACCAGGGCCGCCTAGAGCCAGTTGCCTAGCACCATGTCCAGACAGCAATGTTCCTGTTGTCAGGTCTTTGCAATTTGTCTTTTCTGAGATTTCCTTCTGAACCCAAGGGCCCTTGGTGGATCCTGCCACTCCTCAAGTCCTGGTACACCCTGTGGAGGTTGACAGTTGGGTAACACGGCAGGATCTGTGCCTTCGTAGCTGTAGAAACAAGAAAGCTAAATTGTGTCCAAATAAGTTGTAGCCCATGAAATCTGTTTTTGGAGTGTGTTATGTAATTGTGGTAGCAGTATATGGGGTTTGGTAGCAGCAGCAATGCTAACAAACTTCAAAATAGAGCACTTCTCATGTACACAGCATTTTTCAGGCTCTCAGAGGATCACAGGATAGTTCAGGCTGGGAGGGACCTCAGCAGGTCTTTGGTCCAACCTCCTGCTCACAGCAGATCAGCTCTGAGGTCAGACCAGGCTTCTTCCAGTCAGGGCTTAAAAAAACCCTGAGGAAGGAGACTACACAGCCTCTCTGGGCAACCTGTGCCACTACCTGACTGTCCTCATTGGGGGAGAACCTTCTCCGTATATCTAGGCTGAGCCTTTTATGTTTCAGCTTATGACTGTTGTCCCTTGTCTTCCTACCCTGCACCACTGTGAAGACCTTGGCTCTGTCTCCTCCATGATCTTCCCGCAGGCACTGGGGGCTGCTGTTGGGTTCCCCCTGAAGCCATGTCTGCTCCAGGTTGAACAAGCCCAGCTCTCCCAGCCTCTCCTGCAGGGTCTGTGCTCCAGCCCTGCCATCTCGGGTGCTTCCACTGAAATCCATCCAGTTTGTCAAAGTCTGTCTTGCATTGCTGGGGCTCAAAACTGGATGCAATATCAAAATAAGGGTTTTCTTGGTTTACTGTTATATCTGTACTTTGAGAAATTGCACAGCATCAGTGCTGTATAACAGCTGATCTCAGGCAGAACTGGCAGTCCTCAGGACAGGTTCTTAAACACCTTCTCTCCTGAAGGGGGGAAGCTTTGGTGTCCTTAATCATCACTCTTTACTCTTAGGGACCTGACATGAGTAGTGATTCATGTTTGTCAGGATAACCAGCCACTCTGCTTGGAGCAGCTGGATGCAGAGGCAAAGCTAAGCTAGGGTGTAGTGGTTCCCTGGATCCTCAGCAGCCATGATAACAGTGTGAACCGTGCTCCCTTCTCATGTAGTCCTGTTTCCCCAAAGCATTAGTAGGAACTTATTTTAAGGGGACGAAGAGTTTTCTAGAAATAATCTTTTGAGAACTGTTGGAGTTGACTTACTCTGTGCTTCCTGTTCTAGTGCTTTGTGTTTGGTTTTTTGTTGGCTGAGACTAAAAAGCATGATTTAACACTTACCAGGATAATCATTTGCAGTGTGAATGCTGCTTTTGCTTTAAAGGTGCCTTTAGGCAATCTGAGTTTGGGGTGAGGAAGTGCCTTCTGTTTGGGTGGAGACCTTGTTGAAACAAACTCTGCTCGAGACTCTTACTTTTAGGCTTCTTCTTTTGCCAGGATGTTTGTCCAGGTATGCCTGTACTTCTACTGCAAATGTTTGTGGCGCTGCCTGAAATTCGTGGTCAGGAAACTAACAGGTCGATGTGAATTGCAAAGGATCTGTTACAATACCAAACCTGGAGCTGCCAGAACTATGAAAATAGGTAACTGCAAAATACTTACTTCTGCATGCCGTTGTACCTTTCTGCATGGGCTAAAAATAATATGACTTCATTCTTATAAATAAATAAATAAATTGTTAAATGAATCCAATATAAACTTAGCTTGTCTGACATGATGCTTTCAAATACTGTTCTCTTACAGAGGCATCACTGAAAGGTTCAAAAAGTAAGGTGAGTGAACGATCCCATCATTCACCTTTTCTATTGTGTCCTGTGCAGTTGGTTTGTTCAGTCTGATGTTTGCTCACCCCAAAAAATCACTTTGAGGTTTGATATGATTTTTACATTAAAACTATCTTCTACTGAAAAGGGTCTTGTGTCCGCAATAGCAGGTGATCTTGCAAAGTCAGGGAGAGTGTCCTGTGCCCTGGGGACAGGCGTGCTGTGGCACTGATGGAATCAAGGGGGCAACAGGCCATGCTGGAGATGACAAGGGTGATGTGTTGTAAATTGGGGTTTCTTGGCTTGATTCCTCATCCTGTCTTAGAATTTCTGTAATCTGCAGTCAGTCACTTCCAGACAAAAAAACCTGAGGTGTAAAGTGTGTAAGGCAGGGGTAAAAGAGGCTGAAGACAGTAGTACCTAGATAGGCAAGACAACTTCATTCTCTGCTTTCTTTTTAAATATGTTAATGGAGAAGAGCCTCTGTCACTTCATCCTTTCACTGTAGCACTGGTTGTGCTAACCTAAATTCTTCTCGCAAAGCATTTATGTAAGTGTTAAATAGCATCATTCAGCCATTCATTTCTCTTTGGGATGAGAATCGCTGATGCTGAGAAGCTTACCTCAGCATTAGCGAAAACTGCCACATAGCTCATAGTTCAGCATGGTGCTTCCAAATGTACTTCTAGCACAAAAAGAAAGGCAGAATCTTATTTTAAAGCCTGCATTTAAGCAACTGCGTAGTTTTGAGATCAAGCAGCAGAAAGCTCAACCTCTTAATTTTTTGAAAGGCATGTTCATTTTTGAATACTGAACTTCCAGGGGCATCTGTACAAAGTGCAACGATGCAAGAGAAAGGAAAAATGTTCTACTGTGTTACTGCAAAGTGTTGGGAGAAGGGGTGTCAAATGAAGGCTAGCAATTCCAGTGTAATTAGGAGGGTGGTCTGAAGCTGCTTCTTGATCAAAGGCCTTGGTGCAGATCATCTTCACTAGCAGCCACCACAGAAATGCGATAGACTGACTACAAGGGCATGGCAAAGCGACTCAAGTTCTTATAGGGCTAGTGCTCTGAAACCAGTCAGTAGGGTTGGATAGACTGGAAAGTGTATATATATGTTGAGTTGGGTCTTCTGGGCTCTTAATCTAGAAGTCTCTGGGTATTAAATTTACCATTCTTAACTTCTATTGAATAATAGATTCCATAAGAATTAATATGTGTTTAAAACCTCTTTTTAGCGACTGCAAACTTCAGTAAGTGTTCACCCTGATGCTATTGAAAAAACTATAGATGACATCATGGAGCTGAAAAGGATTAATCCAGATATAAACCCACAGTAAGTTTATGGTTTCCTTACAAAACAAATGGGAATTATTGATTTCTTCAGTGCCTAGGTCCATGGAGAACTGATTCTCCATAGCTATTGTGGCACACAATGTGAAGATGAATTCTGTGTCTCAGCATAAAACTCCAATTTAAGCTTTGCTGTCAAAAAGCTGATGAAAAAACGAATGATCTTTTATGGCGACTGTAATAGGCAGGTCCTGAGTCTCTTTATCTAGCTGCTTCCTGAATCATGCTGTCTCAGTATATTGTTGATGCATTGATTTATGGGGGCCACTTCCCCAGGGATAAAATGCCACCAAGGCAGGTGGTCCTGGCAGTGACAGTGATGGCTTCTTAGCAAGGCTCTATGCAGCCTTTTGAGTAGGGAAAAAGTCATCCTGTTGTAACTGATATAAACAGTATACTGGTTTACATTTTAAAACTGCCTTTAATTATCCAAACACAAGTTTTAATGATACAACATATCTGATATTCTTTTAATGCTACAAGATCTTAGTGGTAAGAAGAGACTGACAACAAACCATTAAATATACAAGCGTGTATTTCAAGAGTAAACGATAACACTTTTGTGGTTGCCTTACCTCTCAGCCCCTACCTTAAGCCACAAGATGGTCTAGGTCAGGAATTGGTGGGAGAAATGTTGAGGGATGTATTATTCAGGTGATCAGTCTGAGGTTCACTCCTCTTCCCAAACTTGAAATTGATGTACATAATCCAAAATGGGCATCCATAAGTTGATAGCTGCTTGTCTTTAAGTGGTCAGCAGCATCAACAAGTAAGGTGGTCCCAAGGTCTTGCTGCAACAACAAAACCCAAAAGCTCAGTTGGAAAAATATAATTTTTTTTTTTTTTTTGGGTCTCATTACAGGAATGACCCCTCAGCCTTACCCCCCCAGTGAAAAGGACAGTAACTGGGTAGTCTTAAAATGAGGCTTCACTGATCATAAAGGAAATAGTGCACACTAGGTGTGTCTCTAATTTGAGAGACAACTGTTGTGGACATGACCACTGTCCACCTGGATTGAAAAAATGGTGACCCAACCATTAAAGAAGGGAAGAGAATAAGAGAAACAAAACAAAGAAAACACCTCATTCTCATAGATGAAAAGCCCTGTGAAGTTTTTCTGGGAGTGGGCCCAGTGTTTTTCCAGGGGTGTCGCTTCACAGGACCTTGCCCACATGACCTTTAAAGGGAGGGTGATGAAAGAGCAGCTGCTTCAAGTGGATGCGAGGCCACGCTGAGAGGCTGCCCATCTGAGGAGGGTGTCACAGCCCTGCTACTCTTGTATTGCACAGGATGCTGATAGCTGAAACTCAGAAAAAATTAGCGATGGCAAAATTAGTGAAGGTGACATATGAGGAAAAACTTCAGGATGTAAATGTGCGCAGCTCAGAGCCTGGCCCAGGGATGTCAGTAACCGCAGCGTTAGCAATCAGGCTGATTCAAGTACTCACTTCTCAGTGTTGGACCCTTGGGTAACTGGGTGGAATAATTCCAAGAAAAACAAGTAATTCATTAAAATGGTATTTTGTATGACACCAGAGATCACCATCTGATTCTCCTCATGACATTGCCTTTGGCCTCTGAAGAAATGCTGTCTTCCAGAAGAGAGAGAGCACAGAGTTGCAGATGACTTCTGCTTGCTTGAATCAGGCCCTTAAGTTGCATTTTGAGTGACCTGGTCCTAATACTAAAAAAAGAAAAAAAAATTTAAAAACTAAACTGTCTTTTGTTTAATCCAGGTGGTGTTTGTATGCTTAGCACAGAACAAATGATTAATTGTTTTTGGACTAGAACTCATGCACTCAGTGTTTTACAGGACTGAGTCTTTCACGCCACCCCCACCCACTTTGGTGAAATATCTCTTTAAAACAGTGAGAAATAAGGTCCTGGGATGTGCAAGGTGACGCCACATCCATAGAAACACACCCTGCCACTAAATTGCTCCTTATATTAAATTAATCGTAGTTCGGCTAAACTTTAAGCATCTGCACTGAAGTTTTACATGTGAGCCATTTATTTTACACTAAATTTTTCTGGAGAAACTTCAGCAGAAGCAGGTCAGCTATTTCTTTAGACAGGATTAAGGAAAATCAATTGGCTTGCCTACTCTTGAACATAAAAAAACCCTGCATCCAAACTGTCTTGTTCAGAAGCTCTGACCTTCCCTTGCATAGTAGAGACTTGAAATCTCCTGGGGTAAGGACAAGGGGCCATGTGTCATAGAATCATAGAATCGTTTAGGTTGGAAAAGACCTTTAAGATCATACTATATGTGTTTCTGCAAATCTGTATTGCAGTCTTTTTTGTTACTGTAGCATCTTTGCAGAGCTGAACTAGCATCCCAGGGGTGTTTGCACTGAGCTGTTCTTGAATGCTATGGGCTGCCATGACCTGAAGAGAGGGAGGCCCTTTATCAATGCCTCGGAGATAACAGTGTGTATGTTTAGTGGTGGGAGCAAGTAGGTTGAATAACCAGGTGGTGACACGTGCAGTCTACACTAACTACGGCAGCAGTCCATGAAATACTCCCAGTTTTGGACTTGCCTCCATCTCGTGGAGCACCTGGCGCTGAGTGAGTTGGGGGTGAAAGCCCAGGCAGGTTGCTCCTGTGCTCTGAGAGCTTCCACTGCCAGCACAGGGGTGGTAGGGAGGAGGTGTGGGGCATCAGCAGCTCACCTGTGTCCTCCGCTTGTTGCTGCTGGGGCAAGGAGGAGAGAAAAAACTTAATGAAAAGGAGAGTGGGGAAACTAATTCTCCCCCCGCCTTGAATAGCATTGCACAGAGTGTTTGGCTGGCTTTAGATAAAGTGCAAACATGGCTTGCTTTGTGTGTTGTGCAACCTGGAACTTAAAAATATATTTATTTCTTTAATATAAAATCGCTCTGCTTTGCCACTGCCTGTGGTGTTCTGCTCTAAACTGTTCTGAGGTTATTGAGTAGTTAAAAACATTATGGCTGTGGTTTAGTGATGCACTACAGCAATTCACATGCGGTCTTGTCAGGCTTTTGAGCTTTCTTTGAAATGCAGCCTTTCTGTAAAACTGTAGGGTATAGCAAGTGAAGCATGTTTAAAAAAAAACAAAAAAACAAACAAGCAAACAAACAAACAAACAAAAACCCAAAAAATCCAAAAAAAAAAAAAACNAAAAAAAAACCCAAAAAAACCAAAAAAAAAAAAAACCCACAACCAAACCACCACCAAAAAAACCCCCCCACACAAAAAAAATCCCCCCCCAAAACCCCAAACAAATAAACCAAACAAACAAAACCAAAAAAAAAAAAAAACAACCAAACAGCAAAGGAGGGAAAACACCGCGTAGGCTATTCCAAAAGGGTTGTAGCCACAAATAGCATGAAATTGCAGCAAGAGAAATGGCCTAATGATGACATCTCTGATTCTGTAGATTAATCGCAAAAGATAAGCAGTGAAAATCCTTCTGCTCAGAAAATTTAACAGTATTATGGAATAAACAAAATGTTTCAGCATATCAAACAAGACAGATGAGGAACCTGTGCAGCTTAATATCAGTGCAGTCTGTGTTCCACAGAGGAATGAGGATACAGATCTAACTGTGCCCTCCAAATTCATACTAGGCGTTCAGATAATTTCAGATGTTATTAAAAATTAAAGGGTTTATTCCCATATATAATTAAATATTCTTATGAGCATGGCAGTTGTGTACTGCATAACTTGTTTTTAATATTATAAAACCGTAACCTAAAACTAAATAAGTCTTTGTGATTCAAAGCCTTGGAAGCCGCATGTTTGGTGGGGGTTTTGCAGGGTTTTTTTGTTTTGGTTTTTGGGGTTGGTTTTTTGGTGGGTAGTTTTTGTTTGTTTGTTTGTTTTTTAAACAATGCATCAGGAAATGTAAAAAGGAAACCTAAAATCTGCATTATAATGAAAAGAGAACCATTATGGTGATTCTTAACATGAGACTGAAAAAAATGCTGCCTAGAGGCAGATCTTTGAACTATATTACTTCGTGGTTTTGGCTTCCTTATGCGAGCTTTTGTGGCATGGAAGCAAGATGAATATTTTTAGCTTTTTGCTGAGTTCCCATCCTCACCCCTTTTTAAGTTCACATCTCTGGTCTCAGGGCATTGTTTGAGAAGCTGCCGTTTGAATAGGGGAAAGATTCAGTGATGCGCTTGTAGCAGGCGTTCAATGCTGCTGTGTATAGTTACAATTACAATTTCAACGTGTGAAAATTCACTGTTCAAAGATCTAAAAAAAATCCCAGATTTTATTATCTAAGGAAGGCATTAAATAAGACTATGCATTTCACAAGGCCTTGTTTAATGTAATATTGATCTCTTGGAAGTTCTCCCATTGTAATTAAAGTGTTAGACTGTCAATTCATTGATGTAACATTACTCATGTGAATTAAATGAGTATGTATGCGGTAGTGCTGTTTCATGGCTACATATGATTGAGTTGGATTATGTTGTTTTCCCCCCCAGGTTGGGAGTATCTCTTCAGGCATGCCTGCTGCAGATTGTGGGGTACAGAAATTTGATTGCAGAGGTTGAAAAGCTGCGCAGAGAGCCGTATGATTCTGAGAATCTGCAACATGAGGAAATGCTTCTGAAGGTAGGGGCTTAAGAGGTACTTAGAGGGCATCCTTTATTCATGTCAGCTCCAAATGGCCTGGTTTATAAACCTCTTTAAAACATAGAGAGGTATTGTTGCCTTCTTCCATCGTGTACCTGTTGTGAGATAAGGCTATACAGCGTATGAATCTAGTCTGGGTGTAACACCTGCCAAGCAAGAAGCTCATTCCGTGGTTGACGAATGCGTGTCCCTTGGGTGGACTATGTCTAGGCGCTGGATACTCAGCTCTTACTGCAGATAACAGCTCTGCTCTATGAGCTCTGGAAAAATAGCTGTATGTCCTACTTCAGTACACCTTTGTTCAACATGAGAAGGGTATTTTTCTCTCTTAACCAGAACGAACTTTTTTTTTCCCCTTCAAGTTCTTGTATTTTTTGAAGACATTGTCTGTGTATCCCGATGGCAAACCTCTAGCTTTCATGGTGTGGGATGGAAGGGTGGGAGATGATGACTTACACATTTATATTTACCGAATATATTTTCAAATGAAAACAAAATGAAACCATTCTTTAGATAATACATGCATAGTGATTAAAAATTATACCAGTTGGGTTTTACATACTTCATGCTTTCAGGAAAGCCTTGCACTGGAGCAGATAATAAAAGTATTTTTTCAGGAAGATGATCTTGAAGCCATAAGCAGAGGGAGAACTAGAGCGCTCTTATATTAGAAAGGAATTAAGGAGAAAATAAAGGGAGTGGAAAATAGTCTACTAGCAAGTCCCAGTATTTCTTCTGATCCTATTTCTGACCATAGCTAGTGCAAGATGCTTCAGAGAAATGGTAAGAAAGATAGAACAGTGATAGTGAGCTTATCTACAAGCAAAATGCCTTCTTACAGAATTTTCAGATGTCTTATAAAAACATACCACCTGTTTGGGTTTTTTTTATTATTATTATTTTAAACAAAAATATTGAAAACTTAACCACTTCCTTTGCTTCTGTGCCTATCCAACTTTGTTGGGATTTTTACATTACATTTACATTACAGCACATGATAATGAACCTGTCTTCCACACTGCAGTTTGCAGTGTAGTGCCTTACACAAGTTACAGTGGGAGCTTCTGGAAATGTTACCTTAGTTACTTGGGCTTTCAGGCATTTCCAAAAATCCCAGTAGGCATCTTGTATAAGCACTTAAAGATGCAAATAACTATTTCTAAAAAATGCCTCAAATGGTCAGAGAATTCCTGTAGGTGTCTGGAAGGCTGTCTTTAAGGTTGGCTCCTTGCTGGGAGGTGGGAGTCTCGCTGAGGAGTCAAAATCCAGAGCTGCCCGTGAAGGAGTATTCTAGTTACCAAGTAGGATGGGGCAGATGGACTCTTCCTATTCAAGTCCTGCCCCTGTGCAACCAAAAGCACAAATTTCTTGGGGGTAGAGCAGGCTTTAACTAAAAGGACACACCAATTTAGCCAGTGAGGAAGCCTGTGTCTTGGAGGTGGGAGATCCAGGTGCCAGCCTACAATGTTGGTCCCTGAAAATACCAGCTACCTGGCTGCAGGTTTAATAGGGGTCTTTGGCTTCAGGAAAGCATTCCTAAATACATTGGGCATCTATACTGCCCATAGAGCAAAAAGTTGGGTCTGAGGACAGGATCACAGGTGAGAAGCACCGAGGAGTTGGCTGTGGTCTCCTTCCAGGCCACCCAGCCTGTGAGGGCCAGGTCCTGGTTCTTAGATGCTTCTGAGAATCATCTCGGCAATGAAGTGTAGTCACATAAGTTCTTTAAAAACGTAACTGCAGAAGAATAAAAGCAGAATGGAAACTGAGCATTTGTCTGCGGGGAGATTAAACAGTGCAGTTTATGCTGTAAAATTTGTAGTGTTGAAGAAAGTATCAGTTTCACCATCTGCTTCCAGTGTAACCTGCGTATTAGCACTTGTTTACAGCAGGTGTTTTGCTTTTGCAAATTCTCCTGTCAAATGGAAATATGTCCAAGGGTTTAATTTGGTTTTTGACCCATGCTGGGGAAGAATAGGCTGGTTGGTTTTCATTCCTTCTAGGTATTCTGCTAAATTGATCTCTGCAGTGGGTAATTCGAGTTCCTAATGTCTATCATTTATTCATGCTTACCAGGAGGGTACTTTATGAATGAGAGAAAGATTAACTTAATGTGATTGAACTAATGAATAATACTGTATTTACTGTCAATGGATGAACAAGAAAGATAGCAAATATGATTTAAACAATGATGCTCTATGCAGTCATTCAAAGTGAAATCATTAAAGTTTTAACCTTTCTAAGGCACTTCATTTTAAATGCAGTTAGAATTGCTAAAATTAATACAATTTCTGGGTTATTTATTTGGGAAATGTGCATACAGCTCTTTCCTTTGGGTAGGCTTTGTCTAAGTGCATTTCTTGAGTCCCTACTCACCAACTCATGGTTTATGGAGAATATCTGATTTCTTAATACACTTTGGAAAGGGTGAGTTTGTGATATGGCACATGAAGTGTGTGGAAAGGTATGTATTTGTCAGACATGTCAATTTAGGCTGCTTTTAGGTGCCCAACAACATGATATTTAGGCACTAAAGTCACTGGACCGGTGCAGCTAAGGGGATTTATTCCAGCAGAGTATCTAGCTTCTTAAATCACTTTGTCTTTTTTTATGTGAGATCAATGACTGATTCACCCCTTAGTTAATTATGAAGGTGGCGCATCCTATTCTTGTATGGATTTTTTCTTTATGTTCTCCAATTTGCTTTTCAGCACTATGGTAGCCAAGTCAGCACTCTTGATTTATAACCCTTCCAGAGACTTGCAAAAGATGTCGGAGAAAAGATTGCTGCAGAGCCTCAGGGACCTGAGGGCTGATTGCCTGCTGCTCTGCCAGTGATTTACAACCAAATTCCAGCCCATTCCTGTCTCTGTGCTTATGGAGGCAGATGCTAGTTCACAAAGCGTGAACAAAACAAGTCCTTGTGTGAGACGTTACAGCAGCTGCCGATAAGGTCAGAAGGGCCTTGTAGGGCTGAAACGTCTGTAATACTTGAGTGGTTTGGGATTTCCCCCCCACCCTCCTCACCCCCAGGAATTTAATTTGATTTTATGTTTGGGTTGCTGGGATAGCAATGCAGTGACGTTACATCAGAACTTAGCTGGGTTTCAAAAGAAGAAAAACCCATACTAATGTGTGGAAGTTTAATTATGTTCTACCTGTAATCTTCCTAGTTGTGGAAATGCTTGAAGCCCAATTCGCCACTGAAAGCTCGGATTTCAAAGCAGTGGTGTGAAATTGGTTTCCAAGGTGACGATCCTAAAACAGACTTTAGAGGGATGGGTCTCCTGGGCTTATATAACTTGGTGTAAGTATGTTCCTCTGTAGATGGGTTTATGTGTGTCTGAAGTCATGAAAAGCAGCATTACTTGCAGATTTTTAGCAAGTCTGGGGGAATTACCTATAAAAGGGTTAGGGACTTCATATAAAAAAACTGAAAGAATTTACTTGCTAGCCCAATTTTTGGAGGGTTTCTCTTCTTAAAGGGGTCGTCTTTCAGTATTCCTAATTCAACTCCGTAACACCACTTGCTAAGCCCTTTTTTTTAGTTTTTCTGTGACACAGTAAGTTAGCACTCTCTTCCCACAAGAAAGAAACTGTAAAGTATATTTTNCAGGTAATGCTCTAGACCAGAAAAAATAACTTGAGAGCGCACTGTGCTGGCTGGTGTTTGGGGGAGGGAGCTGTTTTAGTTTTTTTCTTTTTGTTGGGCATATGCTTGGGTATTGCCACATGCTACCTGTTTTCAAGTACTGATCCTGAAAACTGATCAAGTCCAAGAGGCAAACTTGTATACTGAATCTTAGAAATAGTTCAACTTAGTGTTAAATGCTTTCACTTATACTTCTAAATTCAAGTGATTTTGTATTTTTATTTACCTTTCTTTTAATTCTTTTGTCTTTTCATAACGAAGGGAAGTCACTAAGAA